>BQNB010083182.1:0-29106 GCA_026074375.1 Tanacetum coccineum
AACAAATAAAGTTACTTACTAACTCACGAATTTGATCTTGTTTAGCCACAAGAATCATACACAAATCCACTGTAGCTCTATCATACAACACGAATCGAAGAAGAAAAGAGAAGAAGAAATGAAGGTTTTAGAGAGAGAAACAAGAGAGAGAGTTAAGAGAGAATGTAGAAAAGGAAATGAGAAAGATATATTAAAGTGAACTCTTTCTTACCTTTTCCAAATAGGAAAAGGTATATATACCCCGACACTTTAAAGTGACGTACGGGATATTTTACTAGGACCCGGGCTCGGGTTTTGCTTGGGATTAAACTCGGAACATATACAATATTAGCTTAACTATCGAGCCCGATTCCCGATATTATACTATTACAACATTAACTAATTAAATGACCGAGACTCGTACACGTAATGAACGAACTTCCTATTTGGCTCAATATTTTGAGGATAACAAGAAAATATTGGGTGAATCCTGCAAACAATCACAAGCACAAACAACAAGAATCGGAAGAGTACAAGCCTCTTCACATCACAATAGAACTAAGAAAGAAGATAGAAAGATAAGCATGGGGTGCCTCCCACGAAGCGCTTTGTTTTTGATAACCGAGTCACATAGCTTGACTGACTCGATCCCCTAATCTTTCGTCCTTGGTGAAAACAAGAGGAAGAACAAAATTCCATGAAACATTAAGCTAACTATACCCTGCTCTTGATGAAGAAAAATGAAAAGCGAAAATGCCGGGGTAAAAATGGTGTCCTCATTCTTATGGAAGAAAGTAAAGGAGATAACCGAGGGTAAGTGAGATACGGGAGAAACTTGTCTTAGGTGGATTCCAACTGGAAGAATTTTTTCCATGTATGGAAAATTAACTGCATCTAGTAACACAGAGAATAAGTCTGAAAAAATTGTATGTGAGAATGCAAGTACTTCTAATCCCTCAGAACCTTCAAGCAAAGGGTTTCCAATTTCTACTTCTCTTCTTGGCAGGTTATCAAGACTAAGGAAACAACATACTTCTATCTATCCGATTACTGTTCTCTAATCTCCAGGTCTGTGGCTTATGTACACTTCAGTGCATAACCCGAGCTTCAGATAAAAGGGGAGTGTACGCTTCAGTGCGCTTTACCTTTAAAAGAAGAGAAATCTTCTTGTTTTCAAAACCGTTGAACACAATCTTTCAAAAGGATTTTCAAAATCTTTCAAAATTCAGTGTTCAACACTCTTTCCTTATGTCATTTCAGTAGATATGATAGTCATGACGTCAATGATAGAGTTGGAAAATTAATTCGGTCATATGTTCGACAAATTATTCAAATGGAGAAAATCAAGTTGTTTCAAAGTCTTCCACTCTTACTACTGCTAATGCATCCGATAAACATCAATAACAACAAGATTCAACTTCATCTACTTCAACTCTAGCAACAACTATCTCTGCTTATGGAAACTTCGAATTGTAAATATTTTTGATCTTTCTCTTTATTTTGATTTATAAATATTTTTGAAAAAGAAAATACAAAAATATAAAACCAAGAAAAAGAAAATACAAAAATATAAAACCTATATAAGCAAAATACAAAATCAAAAAATTTCAAAAATACAAAAATAATCTTCTCCGACATGTCTCTTGACAATCGATAACATTTGCGCACCTAGAAATGTTGATTAATATTAACACGGGTGAATAAATGAAGTTCGAGCGAGAGTTTTAAATGCTTTCAAAACATGTCCTTTTAATTTTTCTCTACGACTTCTAAGTAAACGTCAGCTTAGGACTCGGTCTCCAAAGAAAGGAAAATGTTCATTTATGTACATTTATCCTAAACAACAAGAAGTTAATCTCTTCTCGGTCTTGAGCAAAGTCATATAAACATTCAAAATTTGTGAATGCTCAAGAGAAGCACCAAGAAAATGATAATTAATAAGATATATATAAAATCATTTTCGTGTTGAGCATAATTTTCAAGATATTTTCAAAAAGAAAAATTTAAATTTTTTCAAAATTATGTGCTCAACAAACTCCCACTCCAAGTTTTCACTCTAATCTTTTATAGAGGGGGAGTATAATAAGATGGTTCATTCTACATGCACTCCTGTTCTCCCTAGACTTACTTAGGCTCATGTGGATTCCAGACATTAACTTGTTTTTAATTCACTAATTGTCAAAAATTATAAACACATATGCAATTTTTGAGGGGGAGAATAGTGATTAAAATGTGATCAATACGGATTAATAACGGATACGATCTTCAATCTATAAGTGTGTTCCCAAACCTCGCATGTGCAAAACTCTTTTATAATATGGTGCATATGTGTAGGGGGAGTTTTTCGGTAACTCTAGAAACACTCAAAGTGTCTTAAATAATTTCTCAGACACGTTGATTGATTTTTTATCAAATGGTTTTATGGATCTTTATGGCAATACACAAATACCGACCAACTGTTGTTTCTCAAGGAGTCATAAGGCGGTTAAGGTTAGGTATATTCGTTCCATGATCCAGCTAGAACCAGAGGGGTCTACCCAGGAACACTCCATTAGATAGAGTAGAAGTCCTAGGTAAGATTGAAAAAAGGAGTAAAGTGAGAATAAGGGAATAGTGCCGACTGAGATGGAGCTAGTGCTGGAACAAACCCAACAAAGTACTAGTCATGAAGTCTCAGTAAGCACTAAAGGGGTTGAAGAATGAAAAAGAATTATAAGGATAAAGGGTGAAAATAAAGAAGCCCTCCATACAACCCTAGGCAGAAACCGGGTTAATACATAATATATCAGTAATCACTAAGATGATTCTGATATTGAAGACTGACACCATGGACCCAATAATGCAATGCACAACCCTCCCTAGCCACTCAGAATCTCTCAAAAGATTTATGTTTCATTTATTACGGAGATCAAAACGTTTCTATCAACTTTCTCATTCCGAGATCGTTGATATTAAAAAGGTGGTAGTCTACTCCAGCCTTCGATTACCAAATAACAAATGTGCACTTATAGAGTCTAGAGCCAACGAGATCCATCAAAAATCTCACTAGGACACAAATTCCAATACAAAATGTTGTACATCATTATACAACATTTGGTATCAAAAAGTTCTACGCATTATGCTTTTGGTAATTGCCAGAACATTCAGAATGATACTCTTTAGTATTCACAGTGATGAATGGAAATCCTTCCAGAGTCAACATCAAACAGCTCTGCGGTAGGTGACTTACGAGATTCTAAGTGAATTAAGCTTGTGTCAACTGGATATTGATTTTGGTCTAGTATATGAATTGATGACTCAATCAGAAAGATAGTAACTATTTGATTTACTCTTACCGTGTTGTCTGCTTTGAGATGCTCTGGTAACGAGAACGGCTAGCGCAGCTGCGAAACCCTGTCAAGGAGATTCTTTTGAATCCTACCTGATCATAGGTATGTCTAGGAGGTTCTTCTAAATTGAACCTACTTGGTCATAGGTACAATATTTATACTATAAAATGGTCTTTACGGAACCGGAGGTTAATGTAACCGAACTCAAGACGAATGAAAAAGCTATATTCGTCTATATCTGCTGTTTATCACTAACATCAATTTTCAGGTATAAGTGACGGCGTTACAACCTCATTCCAGCAGAGTCAAGATTCAAGACCTCATGCTCAATCGACAAAGATAAATACATGATGAAAGCTCAAGCACATGTGTCAAAGTCTTCCGCAATCTCTAATGTACAAACACTTCCTCAAAAGAGCATTGTCAACACGATTGTCGGAAAATAACAAAGGTATATCTTATAAGTGGATCAAGTAATACTCCTACCACGATGTGGTACAAGTAATCATGTTAAAAAAAATGTTGAGGGAGATTGTCAGCAAGCTTTCAAGACCTTGAGCATGAGGATGGAGACACAAGATCGCAAAGCGGTATAAAGATTCAAGGATAAAGATTCAGATATCTTAATAGTCAAGATAAATCAAGGCCAAAGACCACGATATCAGTATTTTGTTAAAGAATATCAAGTTAAAGATCAAGATCCACGATCACAAGCATGCAAAAGAAACTTCAAAAGAATTCCCAAGAACACAAGGCTCCAAGACTCAAGACGTCACAAGAAGGATCCATAATTGAATGACCACCCCTTAGGGGGAGATTGTTAGCTGTGCTTTTACATAAAGTGATGGTCATTATTATTCTCGAGCCTTGTATAAGAAAAACATAGTTTACGGGAATTCATTTAAGCAAATAGGGCCTAGGTGACGGGCTTAAGCCCATTTGTATTAGGTATGGCCCAACATAAAGCCCAAACAAACCATCTTAGGGTTTTATCTCTTGTAACTATATAAATCTCTCTCCAAGTGTGGAGAGGGTGTTGCTTCTCATTTTCTTTTCTTAGCAAGTAACCATTTTTTCTCTTTGTCTCTCTCTAGTTCTTTCTCTCTTAAAAACCTTTTCTCTTATTTTGTGTTTATGGTGATGAAATGATATCATCTAACAGACTTTTTTGTAGTCAAAAACTTCAATGACATTGGTTAAGCAATTACATACCATAATCTCCAAGCTCAGTCATAGTGTGGGTTTATAAAAGCTTGTTGGGTGAAAATTCATCGACATCAAAACCTCACATCTCTACATTCAATTCTAACACATGACATGTATGCGTTTACCTGCAAATATATAAAAGTATAAAACGACGCCATTAGAATGACCTATCTTTTAAAGCCTATGATACATAACATGGCTATATTAGGTCGTGTGCAGATTACCAGTGAGAAAGATGGCAGCTTCGGTATTTGCCAATTTTTGAAGCTTCCTAGTTTCGGTTGACAAGTTACCTGCAAAGAAGCGGAAATCGCATCATTAGGATCACATTTAAGAAAACCTAGGAATAAAACCTATTGTTCAAAAACCCCAATTATAAGTCACAAAAAGTATTTCAAAGAAACAAAAAACGCGAACATGGTAGAGTTTTTTCTCATTGCGAGTATCTTTCTTCCTAATGGGTTCGAGAACTTATTGATGGATAATACCTCAGTTGAAGGTATTATTTGTTGGTGTTCTTTTACCAACTTTGTTAATTTTTTTGTTTCTTAATGAATTCACAAGAAAAATCAAAAAATCCGGAAGAGCAAATATTTTTGTATTTTTCTTATAATCTTCTACTTATACTAAAAAGAAAAAGGAAAATATTTTTAACTTTTTAATTTTTTTTTGTATTTTTGATTTTCTTAAAAGCGTAACTTTCGAAGACGAAAGGTTCTTCAAATTACGATCGACAAATGCAAACGAAGGAATCTTAATCACAAATCCCCGGCAGCGGCGCCAAAAATTAATCGTTTCAATAATATACGTAATAATATCTGAAGTATAGAAAATTCCAAAACTACCCTTGAGGACAAAGGTAGTAGGAAAAATCATACAAAAATACTACACGTTTTAACCGGTAAGTGATTACCAGGTCGTTTTCTCAAAGATTTATGAAATTGAGACCACGTTTGTTATTTCGACAATGATTTGAATTGGTTCGAAGATGATTTGTTTTTAAAATCTTAAAAGTGAGCAAATTAAGAGACAATTAAACCTAACTACAAGAAATCAATACGGAAAAGTAAATTTTAACTAAAAACGCAAATCGGGAATCAAAAACGGGACCTAAAAACCCTAGATTAACAAAATTAAGCCTAAAATGATCTTTTTGGTCTTTATAAGACTTAATTGTCTAAAAAGCTAAAACAAAGAAAACTAGACTAAAAACGAAGGTGTTTAGGGCTTAAAAAACTCTAAAAACGTGAACGGGATTCAATCCCGTTCTTTAAGAAATAAGATTTTGCAATTTTAACCCTACGAACGCAAATCTAATTTTCCTAGGTTCTAAATGTCAAAAGAAAATTTTCTAAAAAAGAATTATATTTTTTTGACTTTTTAAATAATTTTTTATGAATTAAAAACGATTTTAACAAAATTAAATGTTTAAAAATACTAGACTATTTAATAAAAATCTAAAAAAATTAGCAAAAGTAGATTGAATAATGTGGAATCTAAGAAAATTAAACTCGGGAACTCAGCTTATCAAATAAGCTAAAAAAGTCTTATAAGCTAAACGGGCTAAAATGTGTATAAAGGATTTATTTTGCAAATGTATAGCGAAAAAGACCACAGGGCGCGTTGGTAAGGGTGTGTGTGTTGAGGCTTTAAAAAGGTTGAGGGTGTTGAGGTTGGGGGTTCTAGCCTTGCTCACCCCCAACTTCCATCTTCCCTTTTTTATATTTTTGCAAAAACTTCAAAAAGCAACTTTGTTAAACAGCTTATAATAAGCTTCTTTTGTAAAAACAACTTTTTTCAAAATAAAAAATAAGCTAAAAAACAGCTTAAAGAAATGACAGAACACTTAACTAGTTTTTTTTACTTTTTTCAAAACTTAATAAGCTAGAAACTAAAATAAGCTAAACCTATGGCTAAATAAGCTACTACTAAGCTAAAACTATCCTAATAAGCTGAATTTAACTAGAATTAAGCACAGGACTAAAGGCTATAAGCTGAAAAACAAAATAAGCATTCATGGGGAACCACAGATTTCAAAACATACAAAGTGCTGACTTTGAGCTTAATTTTAAGCTCAAAGACAGAACCTTATGAAGATAAGCTTTAATCCTACTTAAAGTCTGTCCTAAAAGCTACTTAAAACTGCAGAGAAAAGTCATTTTGAAATACAAATAAGCAAAGAAAAAGTACAATGAAAAAGCTAATTGCTACTGATTTTATATTTTTGGATTTTTTATGAAAAGCTAAAATAAGCTACAACTAACCTTATTAAGCTAAATTCCAATTTAATCTAACCTAATAAACTAGACAAAACAAAAATTAAGCAAAATCTTAAAGCAATAAGCTATAAATCTCTAAATAGCACTCAATGAAAACTGTTTAGCCAAACAGGCCTTAAGGGCACTTTAAGCTTATTTTAAGATAAGCTACTGGATCCTTATAGGAATCTAGCTTATACTACTTTAATCCTTGACTAATAAGCTACACAAAAGCACTTTTAAAAAGTATTTTGAAAATCAAATGCTTAATCAAAAGCTAGTTGAAAAAGGCTTAAGTACTCAGTACATGCTGAGTTTACTACTTGATTTTTGAAAAGACAAATTGCTGAATTTGAGCTTAAAAACAGATAGCTTAATGAACTTTTAAAAGCAAAATAAGCTAAAGTAGATTGATAATGACTTAAAAACTACTTGTAAACAAAATTTGAAAAGCTAAAAACTAATTTTACCTACTGATTTTTAAGCTAGAAAATTGGCTATTTGGCTTTTTATGACTGCTGATGCAGTTGACACTTATAGTGATCAAAGCTCAAAACTAATACATGCAGGCTAAAGAGCTAGTTTCTACAACTTTTAAATCACCAAACTAAATGCAAATTGAGCAATTATTCTAAGAAAAACAAACTTAAGCTTATGATGCTAATAGAACTGAGCTTAAACTAACAGAATTAACTATAGCTAAATCACATATATGAAAGCTAATTTAAACCTATAAATTTCCTTAAATCCAATCTTATAAACCTGCAAATGTTAATTTAAACCAATCCTAAAGACCAAATGGCCTTGGCAGTACTAACTTGAGTTAGTACTGCCTTGTGCCAAACACCCCTTAAAAAAGTCTAAATCCATTTTTTAGCTTATGAAGATGAGTTTTAATGCACAAACAGGTTATACCAGATAATAACAAGCTAAAAATAGTCCTAATTAACAGATCTAAGCCACTGAATAAGCAGAACTAATAAGCTACTAATCTATGCTATTTTTTTGTATTTTTGACAGTTTTTATAACATAACAAGCAAACTAAAATCTAGGCTAACTAATAAACATATTAAGCATTAAACAACAAATATAAGTAGAGATAAGCTAATTAAAACAGCAATAAGCAAATATAAGCAGTTATAAGCTAATAATGCAAAATTAAGCTAAAATTGTAAAAAGGGGACTTACAGGGGCCTTTGCTCTAAACAAGGCTAAGATTAAGCTCAAATGAGCTATCAACAAGCTCTAGCTTATCACTAGGATAAGCTAGTAATGTCCAATAAACTCTTCCTGGGTAAGCTTATCATCCAAAGCAACCAAATCCATCCATAGCCTAGGGTATTAAGCTGATTTTAGATTTAAGTAAAATTAATGATTAAGTTGAGATCAATCTAAGCTTAGAGACTTGGATGAGCTTGAGATGAGCTTATAACAAGCTTATGAAACAGTAACAGCTTATTTAACAAAATTTTGTATAAAAGTAAGCTTGAGAAATGTAAAGTGCATAATAAGAAAACTTGACTTCTATTAATAAAAGAGCTGATTACAATAGTGAAAATGGAATTACATTTTAGTAAACAATAAGCTAAAAAAACAGTTTTAAAGAAAAAGTACATAGCTAAACTTAAATAAAGCTAAAATATAAAAATCTATATAACGTGCCACATCTCCCGCTGTGTGTGAGGAAGCTTGCTATTTATAGCTGAGAGAAAAGCTTATCGGTCTCTCAACATGCTCCTCTAATCTTTAATCTTGTCCCTCCCTTTAATGCCAATCATTGGATCCTTTGTTTAAGCCGTTGGATCAAATAAGTGAGCCCACGGATTACCAGCGTGGCAATCCGTGTGTTAGAGTACTTGTGCTTCTTTACCAAAGGTTTTAGTGCAAATTTATCTTCCCTTGTGTGTTTGTATGAAGCCAACGTGTCATTCCTTTTGTCAATTCTAGCCAATGAGAGCACATGATGACGTCTTGCTCTGCCAAGTAATAGCTTAGTACTCGAATCTTGAAGCCACGTAATCAATTTTAATTTACCCTTTGTTTTTGCGCAGGTATAAATGAAGACGATAGATGAATAGTAAAAATGGTTTTTCCCGCCTTTTTTCCTTTTTATAACTTTGTTGACCTAGGGTGTTGATTTGGGCTCAGGATTGGGCCGGGTGTTTGGGCCACAGTTAAAAGGGTTTAGTTATAAAGGGATAACAACCGTTATCTCTTTAATAAAAAGGAGATAACGGTGTTAGGGTTTAGGGACTTTTGGTGAATTTGGTTTAACATTAAGGGTATTTTGGGTATTTTCAAGTGTTTTGTCTTCTTGTGGTTGACCAATGTTGACCAAGAGTTGACTTTGACTGAGCATTGTTGAAACCTTCCGGCTCTTTTGCACTCTATCCGTTCTCGTGTTCGTGTTTGTCCGGCTTTGACCGTTTTCTTGTGATATTTGCATTATCCGTACCTACACATTCACAAACAACAAAATACACAAATACAAGCATATTTTTGCACATTTTGATCATTTAAGGGTCATTTTTGATATAGAAAGGATATGTGATTTCTCACATATCAAAATTCCCCAAACTAAGTGATTGCCGTGTCCTCACGCAATATTATATGCTCTAAAACCAAATACCTCAGAACTTCCCCAAACTAAATCTTTGAAAAGTAGCAAAGACTTTTGTGGGGAGAGTTAAGAAATCACAAGCTTTAAAACACCCCATTTTCCCTTTTTTCAAAACTTTTTCCATTTTTTTTAATTACCTAGAATATTCCGACTTTCGTTATTTCCATAACTGTTAGGGATCATAGAACAAGATGCATTTCGATCCGAGAATGCCCCAAAAAGGATAAATTCATCGTCCCTGACTTTTCACTTGCTCCAAACCAAGCTTAAAACGAATAATCCACCGCTAAATATCAGTTAAGATGCTAACACTACTCATATTTGCAACTTGTGAACTTTTCACTCCCGACAATTATTATATCTTAGGTGAATGTGCTATTTTGAATTTCAACCGTGGATCAACGTTTTGCAAAATACTATGCTTCACGTTCCACCCGAGAATAATGAGTTTGAAGGCGAGATCATCCCATGTAGCGACTTTTATCTCGGCACATCCCAACCTTGCGGCTAAGTGACCAGGCTTTTGACACCCCACAGAGACTAGTATCGGGACTCACGGACCTTAGGTTCAAAAAAACTCTCTGTTTAACGTATATACATAGCTTTAAAATAGATTAGCCAAAGTTCAAAAGCATATTTAAATTTAACAAAAAGAGATCTATTTATTAATTCACACTTAAATATTAAACATTTATGCAATTATAACCCTCGACCTTTTAGAAGGCTGCAACATCGGTTGTGAGCCGGCAAGATGCAGCAAACTTTTATCAGTCTTGGATTTTTATTCTTACTATGGGCTTTCTTTAGAAGACTACCACATCGGTTGTGAGCCGGCAAGAGGTAGTAAACTTTTATCAGTCCACGATTTATATTTATTATTATATTACTCTTTTTTTTTTATATAAGACTTCTTTTTGAAAAATTCAAGTAAAAGTTTGAATTAAGACTAAAATTTTTGTTATACATTACATAAAAATTATTGATTTAAGTTTAATCTCCAAAGACAGCACGTATTATTAATCCGGTTAAGAGCTATATGGAGAAATGCACAAATTACATATATGGCTCTTAGATTTTCAAATAATCTTGTTTAGCATCCCACTCATACTTAACTCTATCATTTTTCGTTCTTCGTGAATTTCTGCGAACGCTTAGCCTAAAAGTTAAGGAACAAGCTAGAGCTCAACACGCTCGATCGAGTCAAAATTTATTCTTATTCTACCCAGCAGGAAAGTCAAAATTGTGACAAAACACTTATTTTATTTTTGAAAATTTTAATTTTTTTTTATTTTTTTTAATTTTGGCGGGAAAACGAGGTACGTGAGAACAACGGGCAAAGGTAGGTAAGATCATATCGAAGATATACCACCTCATACTAAAATTAAACATTGTCCTTAATGTTTCCTAGCCTAAGACTTAAAAAAACCCCATACTAGAACTCAAAAAGTCGAATGCATAATCCAAGCGTGGAGAAAGTATCACACAAATCTTAAGCTGTTTATCAAGTATGCTAAAAGATAAATGTTAGTCGATAATAATATTAGGATATCGGATTTCCCCAAACTAATGTCAAGCAAAAGCTAGGAAGCTCGAGTGGACCGGGACAAAATCACCGTTCACGAGTCGTCTTCAGAAAATTTGGGTGAATCCCATGCAAAAATCACAAGCACAAATAACAAGAATCAGAAGAGTACAAGCCTCCTCACATCACAATAGAAATAAGAAAGAAAATAGAAGGATAAGCATGGGTTGCCTCCCACGAAGCGCTTTATTTTTGGTAACCGAGTCACATAGCTTGACTCGATCCCCGAATTCATTCGTCCTTGGAGAAAGTGTGGAGATCCTGGACTACCTTGGGTGGTAAATCCCCTCCGAAGTAATGCTTCACACGATGACATTCCCTTAAGTTCTGGACCATCGGTTGAGATACTCCATGGTTCAGTATGGGAAAAACTTGGTGATGCGCGAAAGGTCTTGACCAAACGAGTTTTAAGCTTTCTAGAGATTATCCTTTAGACGAGAGTGAAGAGTAAAAATCCTCTCCAACGATTAAAAATGCGGTTTTTGATCTTTGAGTCGTGAAGCTTCTTCGTCCTCTCTTTATAAATCAAAGAATTCCCGTAAGCTTGATCATGAAGCTCATTAAGCTCATTAAGTTGAAGCTTCCGGTGATCACCCGCGGTTTTAAGATCGAAGTTAGCATGTTTCAAAGCCCAATATGCTTTATGCTCTAACTCGATAGGTAAATCGCAAGACTTTCTGTACACTAACTTGTAAGACGTACAACCAATTTGTGTCTTTTAAGCGGTACGAAATGCCCACAAAGAGTCATCTAGTTTGTCGGACCACGAGGCACAGTTTTCTCCAACCGTCCTTTCTAGAATATGTTTCAAACCTCGATTTGACACCTCCACTTGACCGCTCGTTTGAGGGTGATAAGCGGTAGCAAGACGATGAGTGACCCCATACTTAGACATTACTTTAGCAAACTGATCATTATAAAAATGGGTCCCACGATAGCTTATAATAGCTCTAGGTGTACTGAATCGGGCGAAAAGGGATTTCAAAAACTTAACTACAACTCTAGCATTATTTGTGGGGAGCGCCTTTGCTTTAACCCATTTCGAAAGATAATCAACGGCAACGAGGATATATTTATTCCCATGTGAAGACGTAAATGGTCCCATGAAATCAATACCCCATAGATCGAAGATTTCATAAACTTGGATAGCGTTTTGAGGCATCTCATCTCGTTGTGAAATTTTGCCTTGTCTTTGACACGTATCACAAGATTTAATCATCGTATGGGCATCTCGATATATGGTAGGCCAAAAGAAACCGGCATCAAATACTTTTCGAGCGGTGAGATTGGCACTATGATGGCCCCCGATGGGTCCTTCATGACAAGCTTTAAGGATATCAATAGCTTCTTGCCCATGCACACATCGTCGAATGATTTGATCCACATAAATACGAAAAAGATAGGTATCATCCCAGAAATAATGTTTAACATCCTTGAAAAACTTCTTCTTTTGTTGAGTCATCATTCCTTTGATGATAAAATTCCCCGCATGGTAATTTGCATAGTCTGCAAACCATAAGGTACTTTCACTAGAAAACTCTCCAAGAGTTTCTAAAGGAAAATGTTCATTTATGTCCTTGTTTTCTAACACATCCTTATGAGGATTCTCAAGTCTAGATAAATGATCGGCCGCAAGGTTCTCACTTCCTTTTTTTTATCACGGATGGTGATATCAAATTCTTGTAGGAGAAGAACCCACCGGAGCAACCTCGGCTTGGCGTCTTGTTTGTTCATAAGGTACTTTAAAGCCGAGTGATCCGTATACACTATGCTTTTAGATAAGACAAGATATGGCTGAAACTTTTCAAAAGCATACACTACGGCAAGCATTTCTTTCTCCGTGGTAGTGTAATGAATTTGAGCTTCTGTCATTGTCTTACTAGCGTAATGTATAGGCTGAAAGTGCTTCGATCTTCGTTGTCCTAAAACCGCACCAATCGCGAAATCACTTGCATCACACATGAGTTCGAAAGGTAGGTTCCAATCTGGGACAACTAAGATCGGAGCTTCGGTAAGCTTCTTTTTAAGAGTCTGAAAAGCATCAATACAATCCTTAGAAAACACAAACGGTGTTTCCTTCTCAAGAAGGTGAGTCATTGGTCTAGCTATTTTGGAAAAGTCTTGGATAAAACGTCGGTAAAAACCTGCATGACCTAAGAAACTCCTAACACC
Organism: Tanacetum coccineum; assembly: GCA_026074375.1. Lineage (NCBI taxonomy): Eukaryota > Viridiplantae > Streptophyta > Magnoliopsida > Asterales > Asteraceae > Tanacetum > Tanacetum coccineum. The sequence continues at coordinate 13,148 of BQNB010083182.1, forward strand.
TTTAACGGTAGTCGGGTGAGGGAGCTTAGCGATAACATCGACTTTAGCACGATCGACCTCAATTCCTGACTTTGAAATTTTATGCCCTAACACAATTCCTTCTCTACACATAAAGTGACACTTCTCCCAATTAAGAACTAAATTCGTAGACTTCACGCCGTTTTAAGCATCTTTCTAAATTGGAGAGGATGAATCAAACTATCCCTAAAACTGAGAAAATCATCTTATAAACACTTCCTTAGTTTTTTCGATCATCATCATGGAATCATGGCAGCATACACCGTTGAATGTTTCGGGGCATTAACAAGCCAAATGACATGCGTCGATACGCGAAAGTTTCCATACGGCCATGTGAAAGTAGTTTTCTCTGGTCTTAGGGATCTATTGGCTATTTTGAAAATAACCCGAAATCCATCTAGAAAACATAAACTCATTTCCGGCTAATCTTTCTAACATCTGATCCATAAACGGCAATGGAAAATGATCTTTTCGAGTCGCTTCATTTAACTTCCTTTAGTCGATACAAACTCTCCACTCGGTAACTAAACGTGTCGGAATTAATTTATTCTCTTCATTTGCAACAATCGGTTATTGCTTCCTTTTTGGGATCAACAATGCACTGGACTAACCCATGGGATGTCAGAGATCAGGTAAATCATACCGGCATCAAGAAGTTTTAAGACCTCCTTTTTTATTACCTCATGAATTTTTGGGTTAACCCATCTTTGACTTTGCACCGTGGGTTTGTAATCATCCTCCATTAAGATTTTGTGTGTACAAAAACGAGGGTCGATACCATTGATGTCGGTGATTTTCCAAGCAATGGCCTGTTTATGAGATTTAAGCACCTTTAAGAGATCATCCTTTTCATCATTTTTAAACCTTTTGCAATTAAAAAATTTACTGGTATTGTCATTTTTCTTCTTAAGTAGCATATTCACGTGAGGCGGTAATTTCTTTTAACTCTCATTCCGGAGTCTCTTCAATTGAGATTTTGCCTCGGTAACTTACTTTGTTTAAGGCCATGGAGGAAGTTGAACGGGTCATTATTTAAAATTTTTCGATCAAACAAATTTCTTCATCGGATTGCAATCGGAGTATCAATTTCCGGTGAAAATTGAATCGTCCTTAGATTAGTGCTTCGTTTCTTCCCAATGAATTTGAAGTAAACGGATCAGACATCGGGGTGGGATTGCACCGAGAATTGAAAATCCTTGCCAATTCCGGAGATACTCCTCACAAACTGCATCCAATTTATCAATTCGGTTTCCAACTTTTCATTTTGTAGAGGAGTATCTCGTGGTTTGATCTGATTAAAAGTCGTACGCTTCGTTATCAACTCCGAAGGGTTATCATTTCTCCATAAACATCAATCTAAGGCTCGATACCGGTACTCAAAAAGGATCTCCAAGTATGAGAGGTACTCGAGGATCGGCTTTAAATCGCAACAACTCAAGTCGGTAGGAAAATGAAATTTCCCAACTTTGACAAAAACGTCTTCGGCGAGTCCTTTAGGATAAGTAATCGATCGGTCCGCTAACTCTAAAGTCATCCGAGTTGGTGTAAGTTCAGGTAAAGAAAGCTTTTTCCAAATAGAAAGGGGCATAAGATTTATGCTTGCGCCAAGATCGGCCAAGGCGTGACATACATCCATTCCCGAAAAATTGCATGGAATAAGAAACTTGCCGGGATCTCCAAGCTTTTCGGGAAGCTTTTTGAGAAGCATCGCCGAGCAATTCTCGTTCAACGGTATCTTAGCTAACTCAAGCAACTTTTCCTTATTCATGAGCAAACTCTTAATCGTAGGAGCAAATCTTGGCATCAAAAGTAAAGCATCCGCGAAACTTATGTCAAAACGCAAATCTTGAAACATTTGAAAAATCTTATTTTTTTGATTCGAAGCTTTGTCATGAGACTTTTCTTGATTAAGTCGAGAAGGATATGGAATATTTGGCTTAGGTAAATTCTTCGAAACATCGGATTCCGGAATAGGAGTGGATTTAGGCAAAGTTTTTGGAACATCGGGTTCCAGAATAGAAATGGGGATAACCGGAGGTGGGATGTGAGCGGCACTTCCTTGGAAATTAGATTGCTCCTTATCCGTTTTCTCCTCGGTTTCTCGTTCCACTACCTTTTCAGGATTAGTAGGAATCGAGGGTCCCTCGTAAGCAACACCACTTCGAGTAGTGATCGCTTTCATCTCACCCTTCGGGTTTGGAATGGTATTACTCGGAAGAGTACCCGAAGTTGAAGCTTGGTTTTGAAACAATCCACATATCATGTTTTGCAAATTATTTTGAAAGGTAGTTTGTTGATTCATCATGACGGCTTGTTGAGATTTTATCGTGTTTTGAACTTCATTCTAAGGTCTCCTTCATCGATGTTGATTTGATTTTGCATTTTACTTAACATTTTGTTCGTTATTTCTCTTGTAACTCGGAAAATCAATTTGAAATCTCTTGTTGAACTTGTTTATTCAGGCACTGAAAAGGTTGGTTTTGAATCCTTGATTTTTAAATTGAAGCATGATTATTTTGAGCTGAAAACCTTGATTCATGAAATTTATTTCCCCGAGTAAAATTATTCCCTTGAACTTGATTTTGATTAACCTTTTTGACAAATGTTTTCTACACCAGAGCAAAACCTTGTGGTGCAATTTGATTATTAACACGATTCGGAAGGGCACTTGATTGTAAGTACACGAAGTCACGCACACACAGCCTCAAGTTAGCTCTGGATTGTTAACTCGGTTGACGGCCTACACTACATTATAACATGACTGGGCACCACCACAGTAACGCTACAGTCTTCCTCAACCGCTTTAACCGCGAGCGGGTGTGTACATTCACCTTTTCTTATCGAAATCCATCCTATCAACAAGGTAAGATTCTAGTCGGTCTTCCGTAAGCCTTATCTATTCTCTCATCCGTCTTACTATCATTCTCACAATCCCTGTAAGCGCCGCGCTTTCATCCTAGATGCATTTGTTTGTTTGTGAATTACGCACTTTGACCTATTATTCTACAATTATATTCAAAGCCTCTCCATAATCGTCGCTACTCATAAGGTTTTCACCTGCCGCGCGCATTTAGGAGTCTTGAACGTTGTCCAGCGCTCTTAACCATTATAATCGGTGTTTTAAATTGATCAAAACCATTTTTAAGCTTATAAGTTTAAGAATTAAGACTAGAAACTCAAATACCAGATAGTGCAGAGCTTATATTAGGCCTAATGATCAACTTTCAAGAATTGAATAAGCTAAAACTACAAGCTACAAGCTAAAGCTAATTTTTATGGATTTTTCAACTATTTTATAATTAAAACTAATAAAATGAGATTTAAACTATAAATTGAACATATTAAGCATTTAACAACTATACTAAGCTACAATAAGCTAATTTAAACAGTAATAAGCAGAAAATACGTAGTATTAAGCTATATTGCAATTTTAAGCTATAAAATGAAAATGAGAACTTACAACAGCCTTTGCACAAACAAGGCTTATCAAATGCTCTTATGAGCTAATCAACAAGCTCTAGCTTATCATAGATAAGCTAGTGTGTCTTGGAAACCCTTCTATTTCTGATTTCCCTTCCAAAATTAAGTTGAGGTTTACTTGAGGGTGGATTTGAGAATCATTAAGCTCATTTAAGCTTCCACCCTCAAATTTACCTTTAAGAGCTTAAATGAGAGTGTAGCTAGCTTATGAGTGAATTAGATAGCTTATTTAGCTTTAACAGAGTATAAAAGAGCTTTTTAGACCATTATGCATTTAGGTAAAAACAGGAATTAACAAGTGAACAATATGAAAACTAAACTTTTTATTGATATTTAAAACTGATTACAAGCTTAATAGAAGAAAATTACATTTAAATTGAAAAACAATAAGCTAAAGTTACATAAAATAAGCTATACTATACTAAAATTATACTACTCCTAGATATCTTGTGAGTGAGAGGATGCTTGTATTTATAGTTGCTGAGTGAAGCTTCTAGGTTCCCAAGTTTGTTAGACGCTCTAAATGATCCTGGCCCTTCTTTGCTTCCAATCATTAGATCCTATCTTGCGTCCGTTGGATCAAAGTGTGAGCACACGGATTGCCAGCGTGGAAATCTTTGTGTCAGAGGCTTTGTGCTTCTTTTCCATTGTTTTTAGTGCAGTTTCCATCATATGAGTGTGTTACTTTAAATCACGCGTGTCATTCCTTTAGCTAACTTGACCAATAGATAGCCTTGGTGACATTTTTGATGCTGAGGTGGAGCTTGGAATCTTCATTTGGCCATGTCAATTGTATTTTACCCTTTGATTTGATGCGAGGTAATAGTTGGTAATGACGATGAATAGTAAAAACAGGATTTCCCGCCCTTTTCCTTTTATATCATTGTTTGACCCGAGTATTTGGGTTGTTGACTTGGGCCTGAGTTTTAATAATAAAGGATTGGGTCGGATGTAATGGTTTTAAAGGTTTTTAGTTATAAGAGATAACGATCATTATCTCTTTAATAAAAAGGAGATAACGGTGTTAGGGTTTTTAGGGCTTTTGATGAATTTGGTTTAACATTAAGGGTATTTTGGGTATTTTCAAGTGTTTTGTCTTCTTGTGGTTGACCAATGTTGACCAAGGATTGACTATGTTGACTATTGATAGCAATCTTCCGGCTCTTTTGTATTCTATCCGTTCCCGTGTCCGGTTTTGACCATTTCCTTGTGATATTTGCATTATCCGTACCTACACATTCACAAACAACAAAATACACAAATACAAGCATATTTTTGTACATTTTGATCATTTAAGGGTCATTTTTGATATAGAAAGGATATGTGATTTCTCACATATCAACTTCTCACTGCTTTGTTTCAGCACCCCTCTAGGATGTCGACGAAACAAACTTAAATCCATTATTTGCTCAATTAAGTATTAATCTTTTGATTTCATTTGCAAGTCATACGGATACACATATATGTCTTCACAAGTTTGATTATGCTCATCGTGCAAAAAAATGCTGAATTGTAAAAACTTATAATCAAAGCCTAAACAACACCACATATTATAGTGAACCCAGCCAACCTCCTCTTGGCTCACTTTCTTTTATTACTTAAAACAATTAGCCAAGGAATGTCAATATCTTTTACAATACAAGAAAACTAAAACCAGCGACATAAAATTAGAGTTTCACCCTTTAAACCTAACAGAGATGAACCAGAGAGAAAACACACAGAAAAATGTAGACTAAAATGATAAACAATGAGGAGAATAAGGCATTATATAGCCTGGACTTGAGAAGTTTCCTCTTGAATCTTGAGCTTCCTTTTTGTTGACTCTTTCAGTCCTTCAACTTTTAATGCGGGTACATTTCCAACTTAGACTTTTGAATACATACTCCAAGACCCATGTGTTTGGAACATGGCTTAAAAGTTGCTTTCTAACACTCCCCCATCAACCATGTGCCTAAAACAAGTTAAACAAACCAAGGACTTTGCAAAACCTATTATGATATGCAACTAACAGACCTTTAGTAAAAATATCTGCCACATTTTCCTCAGACTTAACTTTCTTTGTTTTTATAAAACCTACTGCAAATTTTTTCCCTTAAAAAATATAAATCTATTTCAAAGTGTTTACTTCTTTCATGCAAAACAGGGTTTGCAGCAATCTGTATTGTAGAACTGTTATCACATGACATTTCTACAGGTAAACAAATGTTTACTTGTAAATCTGTCAAAACCATTTTTATCCACAAAACCTTACAGCAAACATTACACATAGCTCTATACCCAGCCTCAGTTGAGGACCTATAAACAACAGCTTATTTCTTACTTTTCCAGGAAACCAAGTTATTTCTTAGAAACACATCATACCCAGTAATAGATCTTCTTGTTACCTTACACTTAGCCCAATTAGAATCAACAAATACTCTAAGATTAGTATTATCACTTTCTTTAAATGTAATACCCAACCCAGGTTCTCCTTTTATGTACCTCAATACCCTGAATGCAAGTCTGAGATGAGACTGCATTGGGTTATGCATTACCTGACTTATACAGTGCACAACATAAGAGATATCTGGCCTTGTCATTGTCAAATAAATCAACTTTCCCACAAGTTTCTGATAGGTTGTAATTCCAGTCAAAGGAACATCATCTCCAAACTTAGATATAATCCTTTTATTATCAGGATTTACCTCAATAGGAGTATTGCAAGGTTTGCAGCCTAACATACCAAATTCATTTAGAAGCTCAGTACAATACTTCCTTTGAGATAAACATATCCCATTTTAAATATCTAAAACTTTAATCCCCCAAAAATACTTTAACTTTCCCAAGTCTTTTATCAAAAATTTAGTACCCAAAAAATGTTTGAACTTGTTTATTTCATTAATATTGTCCTCAGTAACAATAATATCATCCACATATACCAAGAAAATCATCATAATATCTTTATCATTTTTCAAAAACAAAGAAAAGTCATTAGGACTTTGAACAAATCCATTCTTAATAAGCACAGAGGTCAATTTCTCATTCCATTTTCTAAGGGCTTGCTTAAGACCATACAAAGACTTAAGAAGTTTGCAAACTCTATTATCATTATTATCAGAATACCCCTCAGGCATTGTCATATGCACATCTTCTTCTAACTCTCCATACAAAAAAACATTGTTAACATCTAATTGAAACAATAGCCATTTATTGTTAACAGCAATGCTAAGAATACATCTTATTGTAACAATTCTCACAACAGGTTAAAATGTTTCTTCATAATCTATTCTTTCCCTCTGGTTAAAACCTTTTGTAACAAGCCTTGCTTTAAACCTCTCAACTTCACAACTAGCTTTATAATTTACTTTCCAAATCCATTTAGACTCTATAGCTTTTCTATTGCTAGGTAACTTAGTAATTTTCCAAGTCTTATTTCTGTTTAAAGCTTCTATTTCTTGATTCATAGCATCAACCCATCTACTGTCTTTAATAGCCTCAACATAAGTAAATGGTTCATGAATCTTATTTAAGCTAATAGTGAACACAAAATTCTTAATACTCAACTCAGAATAGTTAACCACTTTCTCTATACCATACTTGACATTCTTATTAAGCACATAATCACTATACTTAGCTGGCATAGCAGACTTTCTACTAAACCTCCAAACATTTTGACCCATTGTTGGTTTTGGAGATTCAAACAACTGACCAAAATACTCAATCTCTTCACCCTCAGACTCATATACATAATCATTTATAACAGTACCTTGTACACCCTCTGAGACATTTGTCTCAGTTGCATACTGTAGGTCCTCATTGACCTTCCTACTAGATGAGATACTAGAAAGATCTGCAGAACTTGAATTATCAGTCTGTATTTCATGATCCTTGGCAACATCATCTACAGTGCTATCATTAGGACTATCAACACTACTTTTAGGTGCAGACTTATTACTATTATTTGCACTATCTACCCCATCATCATAGGGATCATTAGACCTAAGACTGCCATTGTTTTCATTAAAAAAATTAATCATTTATTTCTTTTTCTTCAAAAACATATTCTTTAGAGAAAGAATTATTCTTAAAAGGAAACACTGTTTCATAGAATTTTACATCCCTTGAAAAAACAAACTTCTTTTGATCTAGACTAAACAACTTATATCCCTTCTTATCAAAGGCATATCCAACAAAAATACATTTTAAAGCTCTATACCCAAACTTATCTGACTCATTCAACACAGTTGAAAAACATAAGCAACCAAAGGTTTTTAAATGAAGGATATTAGGTTTAGTTTTATACACACACTCATAAGGACTTTTACTAGACAACACAACAGTGGGTAACCTGTTAATCAAGTAGGTTGCCGTTAGAACAGATTCAGACCACATATTTAAAGGTATGCCCCCTGAAACATGAGGGCTCTATCAGTGTTTAATAAATGTCCATGCTTTCTTTCTGCTACACCATTCTGTTAGGGTGTGTATGAATTAGAAGTTTGATGAACAATCCTATTATTTTTGACAAACATTTCAATTTTTTTTATTCACAAACTTAATACTATTATCCTTCTGAAAATTTTAACATTTTTATTGTCACACCCCGTCTAAGGCAGAAACACGGGATGTAACGAAGAGGATCATCATAACACATTGATAGAAGATAATAGAGAACTCACTAAATGAAAGGTTTACATAAATGTGTCATGACGACTCCCGACACAAGCGGAGACTTGTATCGTGGATAGTTAATACCACGACAACATAGTCAAATAAATCCCACAACTCGGGATAAGTAAATAAACAAATAATCCAAGACTACCAGAAGATACTAATGCAATGTTACAAGGGGTGAGTAGCCTGGGAGGGCTACATCCTAAGTCTCTTTAAGCAATGTAGGAAGGCTTTATTCCTCCTTAAGCACAGTACTTGATTATCTAAAAATGATACTCGAAAAGGTCAACAATAATGTTGGTGAGCTCGTAGGCTATTTTTTAAAAATATAGTACTCGGCATTATCTTATATACCTTCATAAATTGAGGGGGAGTGGTATTCGCTATTTTATACATACGTTTTTCCTTGTAAAACGAACCCAAAAGACCAAAAACATAATAAAATTGCAAAAATATGCTTGTTTTTGTGTTTGTGTATGTGCAGGTACGAATATCAAGAAAAGGAAAAAATAAAGACAAAACCGGACAAAACTGAGCACGGGATCAAAGAGAGCACGAGAAAACTAGTCCAACGGTGCCCTCGGGTTTTATTGGGCCGGCCCGTGACCCATTTTGTAGGCCGGGCTAGCCCACTTTTACAAGAGTTAAATTAATAAAACCTAGGCCCAATAAGAGCCCAAGATGAAAGTTGCAACATCTATTTAATAAGAAGATAATGACGCGAGCATGATGCAGAGGCATGTGCACCATAATTAATTCTTGCATTATCACGTGATTGAGCACTATAATATTGGAGGACAAATCAAAATGCAACATGTGCAAAGCTAAGTTGCCATTCGATTTTCATGTTCAAGTTGCATGTGTGCACAAAAGAAATGAATCCAAAACGTATGTAATGAGGCGTAATATTTGAGCTACAAAAGAGTCCACACGGAGAAAGACAGCGTGATCATTTTGTATATTTCTTCAATTCATGTGACATTAAAACAAGGCCAATCATTGGCCAATTGAGTACCCAATGATTGGGGCAAATTTTACAAAAATACCCCCTCACACCCCTATATGATCACCCCGTTCCCCTCACTTTTAGAGGGTTAGATAGTTTTTTTTTACTTTTCAGTTTTTAGTTTTAGGTTATATTTAGTTTGTAACTGCTTATTTCATTTTTCCAGTTTAATGTACCTTTCTTACTTTGAAAATTTAATGTGATGATGAATTAAAATTAGTTTGAATTTGATTAAATAATTTTCGGGGTGCTTATTTGTTGTTTAATCTTTTCGTACTCTTTTCCTTTTCATGTAATGCTTATTCTATAGAGTGGAATTTTTGAAGGTTATTTTTTCGTGGCTTATCCTTTTCAAAAGGTTCTTAAAGAACTTAAATAATGACCTCTAAAAGCCTTCCAAGCTAATATGATTCAATTCTCCAAAAGTATTTGAGCACTTTTCGTGCATAATATAGATCCGTATAAGCTCGGGTTTTTAGCTATTTCTTAAGTCAACATCATTTTTGTTGTTAATTAAGTATCTCATATTTTTCAGTTAATACAAGTTTCCTAAATTGCTTGTTTGGTCCTAAGAGTTGAGCTTAAGTGTTAGATCAAAATTTATGAGCTTAATTTGCTTACTCGTTTGAGATTTGTTTCGTTAAGAGTTGCTTAAATAAGCTTGTCCTAAGTTTTTTTTACTTATTCATATGCTTATTCCCATCCTAAGCCTAAATGCTTATTTCGTTAGATTGTAGCTTAATTAAGAATTTGTAGTTATAATCTCGGTTTAGCTAATTTTCTTCTAGCTAATTGTTATAATTCTCCTATAAGCTAATTAGGATTGTTAGATTTTGTTCATCTCATCAAGCTATTTGCTTAACTTCGTATCTATTTGGTTCTGACCGATCATAATTGATTTGTGCTTATTCGATTTAAGTCTCATTATTATTCTACCTTGAAGTTCGTTACCCTAGTTTGTTCATTTTATACATGTTATTTTGGTGTCATAGCTAATAAGTGATCTTAAGTTTCAGGCTTATAAGTTTTGCTTATTTTGTGCTAAAGCTTGTTAGCTTAAAATCTTTTTCATTAATAAGTATGTGGCTGTGCAAGCAACAGGACCTCGTTTGGTTTGTAAAATTTGTTTGGGCCTATCATTTCGTTTTGGACCGTTTGGCTTGATTAATAACATGTGTGAATTGGGCTTCATTAGTTATTAATTTAGGAGTTGGATTTGTTTCATTTTGGCCTGCGATTGTAAACTGAAAGTGTAATATTGACTTATTAATTCTGTTATCATTTTTTTTGGAATTTAAATAGATATGCATAGTTTTTATGATTACAGTTTGTGTTTGTTGTTTAAATTTTTGGTACCGCCCCAGGGTCTGAACCCAAGGTTCTACTCATGAGTGCGTGGAGCTTAAGGGTTTATTTAGCTAGACCGACTTTGATTAGTTGTTTTAGCTAAGTAAATCGGGTGGTATTCGTTTAATTGCGGCTCTCCAATTCGGTTTCATTTTCTAAACCTTTTTCAATACTTAGCATAGTTTTATTTTATTGTTTCATATTATGTTTGCCTATTTGATTTATGCCATGCTTAGTGTAGAATTATTTTATGTTTGATAAATTGAATTCATTATGAGTAGTGAGTAGATTCACTTGTTTTGCTAAGTGATTAGTGATTTGGAATTTAGGTGCGGATTTAAAAAGGTTTAAAAAAATTATTAGTCATTAGTATTTTCTTTTTAATTTATATTCCATCATTTATTTTTAATGCAATTTAATTTCTTGTCATTTATTTTTAAGCATTTCATTTTACTTGTCATTTTAATTTATTAAACCTAAATCCGCACTTAATGAACATTTCACGTCACTTAGCAAGCATTTTTCATTTTATATAATTTTTAGTTTTTAGTAATAGTTTAATGCTTTACATGTTTAATTGTTTTATTTGCTTTGCTCGTTTAAATGCTTTTATTTACTTTATCATTATGTCAAGTGGATTTTAGAAAACCAAATCAAAAATCTTTTTAAAAACCATTCAAAACACGCGATCACGAACGTTTCTGATTTTTAATTCACACTTCGTTGGGGAATAAACGACCCGGGAGGTTTTTGAGGTATCACTTTGGTTAAAAGTGATTTTCTAGAACCCGACGGAAATACTTACTATACTATAATTGCTAACTTCCTTATTATTACGTATTTATAATTTATATATTATATATATGTATTAAAAAGGGCAGATCAATTTTTGGCGCCGGCCGGGGAAGTGTGTACGATTATCGTGTTTCGTTCGAAGATTAGTGTTTTGAAGATCCTTCCCCGTGAAGTTAATTGCTTTCATTTGTAAATATTTTCTTATATAAAAATATAAAAATCCAAAAATATTTTTCTTCTTATTTTATTTTTATTTTCCTTCTCCTTTATAAATTTAAAAAAAAACCAAAAATATTTTCCTTTATCTTAAAAATAAAAATTCAAAAATATTTTTCTTTCTTATTTTTCCTTATGTATTATTTGAAAAATCTATAAATATTCTTCTCGATCCTCTTATTCGTTTAATTCTTATTCTCTTTACCATTTTATTCATTTAATTCTTCTTCTTTTCCCTCTTATCCGATTAATTCTTTGACATGTCTTCATTTTATCAACCTTGCTACGGGTGTGGAGAGCCATTTGTCGGTTCATTTTGTCCACGATGTAATTCGAATTCTTTCGATAATTCTCAATATTTTTCTGACTACTCTCCACAACCCCGGTACGAGACGAATATTTGTGAGTTATGTGGAAACGATGCTTATTTTGGTTACGATTGTCCAACACAAGTTCCATTTGATTATAATCCGAACCCGTGTTTCGATCAAAACTTCGATAATAATTTTCCACTAACTTCACCAAGTTTTCCACAACAATACCTTTGTTGTGAAAACTGCGGGGGTCCTCATGAAACTTTTCAGTGTCAACCGTTGAACCAAAATTTCTATGAACCTAATTTTTTGCTATAATTATAATTCTTTCGGTTTTGACCAATATCAACCCCCATAGTTTCCCGACAATCATCAATTTCCTCAAGAGACGAGTAACGAAATTTTGCAAGCTCGTGACGACTTAATGGAAGCTATACAAGCCTTTTTAAAGGAGTATGATCATATACCTCCTAATGAAAAGTGCATGGCTTTATTGCTAGCCGAGGAGAGATTTCTTATATTAAACAAGCTATGGAAGAAGAGCAAAATTCAACCCTGAAGTTTTACAAGAATTGCTTCTTAAGCTTATGAATGATTTACAAATTCTTAAAGGAATTCAACAAGAGAAGAAGAAGCCGACAACTCAAAGTTCTATCCCATATTGGAATTTTTCTATGATTGATGATGAAGAAGCTAGAGACAACTTTATGAAGGACGTTTGCACCTTCTTAAGGAAGTTTAGTCGTATACCTTTTGGAGTAACACCAAAGGTTTATTCCTTTAGGAGATATTATTGCTCGATATTCTACGTCTAAAGCAATCACACTCGACTTACCGATCAAAGAACCCGATAATTCTCTAAATATGGGGGATGAGCATCTCGACACTATTCCGGCAATGGAATCGGACGAAGTCATAAAGTCTAGTGTTGAGAACCTTGTCCCAATCCCAAGAGAGTTCGAGGGTATTTCCAACGATACGTGTGATGTGCCTACTTGTGATAATAATCGTGTTAATGTTGAGTCCGATCTTGTGGAATCTTTGATTAACCGTGATACTTCGATTGTTCATTCTTCTAAGATCGACCCTATTCTCGAGGAGTTCGCCGGTGAACTCGCTCATATTGCTCCAATTCCACCGGGAATTGTTGAAGCCGATTTTGATCCAAATGATGATACTTCAAGTGATGACGATTCTTTTGAGAATATTGTGTACGTTGATGCATCACCTTCGTATATCGAGTATGATAGTTCAAGGAGGTGAATGATGTCGAACAAGAAGAAAAAGAGTTTGATTTAGAAGATATTTTTCAAATCCAAGACGTTATTCTTCGAGAGAAATTATTAAACGTACATCGTCTTATTTCTAATATCGAATCTTTGAAAGTTAACTCTACTCCGGATCGTGTGCTCGAGTCTCCTTCTCCATTTCCTATCCCCGTCGCGGATAGTGATTCGTTCTTAGAGGAGTCCGATACTTCTCTTTCTCATTTGGATAATTCTTTACCCGAATTCGAGACTTTTAGCGATCATACAGAAGAGACGAGAAGTGGCAGTACCACTACTCATGATAATTACTCTCTTCCCGAGTATGATTCGTTTCTTTTTGAGATTGAGTCCGATCAGGAGGGGTTGATTAGCAATGATAATTCAACTGAACCTCTTTTGGAGCTTCCCGAGTTTGAATCATTTCATTTCGATCCATCATTTCCTCGACCTCCTCCGGAACCACGGGATGTTGAGATTTTCTTACATTTTGAGCCCTATGCTCCCGTGATTGATAATTTTAATGAGCTTAATGAAGACTAAAGGGGAAATGAGATTATTTTTCTCCAAAATGTTAAAGATGACGACCCATTTACATTTGTCATTCGGACTTTTCTCTCGTTTCTCACCTATCCCAAGGCCTCACCTTTATCTTGCTCTACCAGGAGTGAAGACATCATTTTTGACCCCGGCATCATCACCTTTCCATTTTCTTATCCACAACCGGTGGCATTTTCAATGGAAGTTTCTTGTTCTAAGTGTTGCTTTCCCTAAGGAGAACTAAATTCAGGGATCGAGTCGAGCTTGTGACTCGGTGACCAAAAACAAGCCGCTTCGTGGGAGTTCACCCCATGCTTATCCATTTTCTTTCTATTTTCTTAAATAATGTGTTGTGATGTGTTGTGGCTATCCTCTTCCGTTTCTTGTTGTTTGTTGTTTGTTGTGATTTTTGCAGGATTGATCCAACGATTTTTGAAGCCTCTCGTGTCCGGTGTTGTGTCCCGTTTCACTCGAGCTTCCTATCCTTTGTTTGAAATTAGTTTGGGGAGATCCGATATCCTTTCATCTTATCGATTCACGTTTATCTTTGCATACTTCATAAACGGCTTAGATTTTCGTAGAGACCCGCCTTTAAACATTGAGGACAATGTTTCGTTTTAGTTTGGGGAGGGAATCTATCGATTTGATGTTACCTGCTTATTGTTTTGTTCTCACGTACCCGTTTTCCCACAAAAATAGCAAAAATTTTAAATTTTTAAGATTTTATTTGTAGGAAAAAATGAAAAAATAAAAAATATTAGTAGTTGGAAAGAAAAATAAAAAAATAATAAGTGTTAAGACATGAATGTAGGTTTTCCGTTGGTGAGAATAGAAAGTAATTTTTGACCCGATCGAACGTGTAGAGTTCTAGCTTTCTCCCTTAACAATTAATGATGATAGTTTATGCTAGTCTCATGTAGATTTTAAACATGCTAGACTTGAAATCGTTAGTAAATGAAGACTTGTGCTAATCTCAAGTAGATTTTAAATATGCCGAGTTGGATTTTATATAGGCTAAGTATTTGCGAATTTCTTTATTAAAGGTTTTAAATTGCAAAGAATAAGAGATGATAGTGTTGATTACGAATTAGGATGCTAAACAAAGTTTATTTGGAAAACTCAAAGGCTTATAAGAATAACTTGTGGTTTTTCTTCCCCGGAGTTCTTAAAATGATTAATTATACGTGTTCTCTTTAATTTTTTACAAATTAGAGTTTTACTCTTAAAAGTCTAATCAACGTATTTAGAGAAAAAAGCTTTATCGATGATGAAGTCAACATCATTTGTAAATAAGAATTTTAGTTCAAGTTTATACTCTGGTTTTCTAAAATAAAATTTTTCTATTTGCAAAAATAATGTGTTGAATATATATATAAAAAAATGTAGTTGGTGAATAAAAAGGATGCAAGTTATAAATCCTTAGTGTTAATAATTAATATACAAACTCCATCGCAATAAAGTACATGGGCATTTGTCGGTTCGCTCCCGATGTGACATCGAAAGAAAGGATGGAGGATGTATATTTAGGGGTTGGTATCATAATAAGTACACGAGCTCTTGTCGGAGGCGTGGCCGATGTGTCGTTGAAAGAAAAGTGATACCGGTTCCTAGCCTAATAATGTAAATAGTAATAATAATGTTGCAAGTTAGAAAATAAATAGTAAAAGTTTCATTTTCTAAAACCAATGTATTCTTTTGAACCAAGGCTTTTTCATCGGAAGTTCATGCGTCTCGATTATTATTCTCCGGATGGGGTGTCAAAAGCCTTAGCACTTACCCAAAGACGGTGGGATGCTAGAGAAGAAAGTCATTTATGGGGCAAGTGAACCAACGATGTCTTAGCTAAGTGTTAAGACACGAATGTAGGTTTTCCGTTGGTGAGAATAGAAAGTAATTTTTGACCCGATCGAATGTGTTGAGTTCTAGCTTTTACCCTTAACAATTAATGATGATAGTTTATGCTAGTCTCATGTAGACTTTAAACATGCTAGACTTGAAATCGTTAGTAAATGAAGACTTGTGCTAATCTCAAGTAGATTTTAAATATGCCGAGTTGGATTTTATATAGGCTAAGTATTTGTGAATTTCTTTATTAGAGATTTTAAATTACAAAGAATAAGAGATGATAGTGTTGATTACGAATTAGGATGCTAAACAAAGTTTATTTGGAAAACTTAAAAGCTTATAAGAAAAACTTGTGGTTTTTCTTCCCCGAAGTTCTTAAAATGATTAATTATACGTGTTTGATAAGTGTAGAATATACATATCCATTTATGCTTAAAATAGCCCAAATAAACCCAAAACAGACCAAAAATGGCAAAAATA
>BQNB010083183.1:3938-23620 GCA_026074375.1 Tanacetum coccineum
ACTGAACTAAACATAGCATGTTCAGTCACACTCTTTGTCATCCTTCTGGTTTGAGGTGCTGAATGTATATCTCTAATGATTTGTTCAAGTGGATGATCTTTGTGTTTTCTTATAGTTGGAATAGGACTGACAAGGATATGTGTATCCAAATTAGTCATGTCAGCCTCTGCACCATCATATTCAGCATCACAAAATCTGCCAATTTCTTCCAAATCAGGTATATTTGGATCATCAGCACATCCATAGACTATATTTTCATCAATAGCATTATCCTCTATGCTAGCAGCATTAACAGTTGGACTAATAGTATTAATATTGTTAGTGCTGTTAACACTTGCATCCTTTTCTGGATTAATTCTTGGCTCCTCTGTACTTGGAACCTCACTATCTTTCCTTTCAGTTGGATCTCCACTTGCATTCCCTAGATCTTCAGCATCCTTCTTTTCCTCCTCCCCTGATGGTTTGAATCCATCATCAATAGAATCCTTTAAACTAGAATAGAATGGTGGATCTTGAGTCCATAATGGTAACAATATGTAATCTTTTCCAGTTACTGTCTTCACTCAAGCTTTACCTGCATTGTCACATGCTTTTGTACCTACATTACCATTAGACTGATTCCCTGCAACAACTGGCTTATAGTTCATAGAATTTGTTAGTGCATCTATATCAAAAAGCCAATTAGGTCCACTTCCTGCAACATTAGATGTATTTTCACTAAATTGTACATGCAGGTTCTCTTCTACTATCCTAGTTCTACTGTTGAATACTCTGAATGCTTTGCTATTGGTAGAGTATCCTACAAAGAACCCTTCATTAGCATTTCCATCAAATTTACCTAGGTGATCTATGGTATTAAGGATTGTAACATGATACCTAAATGGTCTCATAAAGCTTAAGGCATGTTTTCTACCTAGTAAAAGTTCATAAAGGGTCTTGTTGTGAGGCTTGATAACTAACACCCTATTTTGGACATAATAAGCAGTATTAACTTTTAACACCCCTAAATTTCACGCAGCGGAATATACAATATTGGGTGTTAATTCATAGCACAATTACACAAAGATATAGAAAACGACTCGAAAATAGGCATTTAAAAACTTTGTTCCATTAACAGAAGTTTCAGAGTAATCAACATACGTCCCACAGGATCGTTACCAAAAATTCATAACATAAGTTTCTCCAGATCATGGATGATTAGTTTGATAAAATGGAACAAAATACAAGTTTCTTTAAAACTTTATCGCAGACTCCTCGAACACAGCATCCAACATCCTTGATTACCTGAGAGAAAACATGCTTAAAAAGTCCACCAAAAATGTTGAGTTGAAACATAGAGTTTATAAGAGAAAAAAAGGGAACACAAAGTTTAATTCCTCGTAGTGCCTTTGTAAACGAGACAAGCCAAAATCACGTTTTTCTATTGCAAAGAGCTCATGACACCAACTTTACGTTAACACATATCTTGTAAGAAATCATTGCCCCATAACAAAGTATATGTCTTAACTAAAATTCTAAAAACAAGATTTATCCGTTGACTGGGTGCTCGAAAGGATTCGATTCATACCCCCTGAAAGGCTGTCAAACCCAATAGACCTGATTTATATGTACTCCAGATCACCCATTAAAGGCAATTAAACAGTCATGGAAATTTGGGAACTTTTGCAATAGCAACTCATGCAATTAATCACATATCGGTCTAAGCATACCATAAAGTTTCTTTGTGTTCAGTTTATAAAACAAGCATGTATCTCCCTCGCGGGGTTTATAAATACAGTTTAAAAGTTGAAAGGCGAGGCTATGAACTCACCTTGGTAGAAGTTTCGGATAATAGATTCAACAACGAACGAACAATAATGATACGCCTCAACCACGACCTATAATATATTGGTCCGTGATTAGAAGAAATAAAGATCGAGTGAAAAATGCATAAATTGCATAAGTAAATAAATATATTTACTACACACACACACACACACACACACACACACACACAAATCACACCACATAATAAATAGTAAAATAAATATAATATCTAATAATTACATATTATAGAATCCACATGAACGCCCTAAGTTTTTATTAATTAAGTCATTTTCTTTAGCATTATACGCTCAACAATAATTTATGCCGCTTTTCTGAAAAAAAATTATTTTTAGCAGGTTACTATTTTAGGAAAGTTTCTATTTTTAGAAAGTTTCTATTTTTGAGGGTTGGGGGAGTCATTAATGGTAAATTATTAATTACCGTTTAATAAAATGTTAAGTTTCCGTCGACCCCCGACACGCCAATAACTTATATATACTTATCTTTATTTTCCTTGTTAATCTTATGCATATATATTTACACATATAAAGTTTCTAAATATAGACTTACTATTCTTAGATATAACCGAAACACACTTACTAATATATTTATCGCCTAATTACTTCCGTTAACATTTTATAAGTTCAAACGGACTCTAAAACGCTCAAATTGCATTTCACTAGGACTTCCCCAAATCCTTTTTAATCCCAAATTGACTTGTGACCTGGTCTTATAGGCAAATGAACATCTACCAAGTTTCGGCTTCTAACTTTTATTTTATCATGGTATACTATACGTTTTACAATTTTTAGACTAGACGTAAAAACTAGGTTTCTGAATTTGACTTGACTTCACGGACTCATATCTCCTAGCTCACAAATGTTCTATATGTGACGCTTACATCCTTCGAAAGCTATTTGAGTCTAGTTTCCAGAAAGGTAAGTCTCATAATGTACAAAGTCTCGTAACTATGTGAAAAGATGATTTTACCTCTGGTTGTCCAAAACAGAAAGTTAGCAAAAAAAATTTACCCATTACTAAAATGGCCATAAATCCCAAACCAAGATAGCAATGAAGGTGAGGTCAAAGGATATGGTTTCCTTATGATGTCTACTACTGACCCATTCAAAAAGATCTATTATTTTATGGCAAAAATTTGGAGTTTAACTCGTATTTCAAACACATGTCCAGATTTGACCTCTTTTCTTGTTTTGGCCATAACTCACTCATCCTAAGGAGTTGGTTGAGCATCCAACTATCATATGATGCTAAGACATGTATCTTTCCAGTCATATAATTTACTCATAGTATCCAATCCAAAAATATTTATAAAATCATACGTTTTGCTACTGTTCTCAAAACAGTCCCAATATTTCAATTCAAAACCTCTTTAAACATCATTTACTTTATCTAAGATCTAACCCAATGCCATAACTAATCTAAAACACTCTCAAGAACATTATCATATATATATT
Source organism: Tanacetum coccineum (assembly GCA_026074375.1). NCBI lineage: Eukaryota > Viridiplantae > Streptophyta > Magnoliopsida > Asterales > Asteraceae > Tanacetum > Tanacetum coccineum. Next base: position 7,220 of record BQNB010083183.1, read on the forward strand.
CTCAGAAGTTAAACATCCATTTTCATGGATTAAAATTAAAGAAAACAAGAAATAAAAAGATAAGATTAATAAAAGAAATATTAGGGCTTACAAAAAGAGATTTAGGCTAGAGAATCAAACAAGAACACCCTCTTTTCTTGTGTTGGCTGAATTCGAACCAAAGAAACCCAAGATTACTAAGCTTCTAAATCTCCTAAATATCACCAAGAATCTCCCCAAGAAAACCCCAATCAAAAGCTTCAAGAAAACCTAAGAAAACAAGCCCTAAACACCTTCAAATCTTCAAGAAATTGCACCAAACTTTGCAAGAGGCTTATGGATGGTGTTAGGAGGATAAAAATGAGATGAGAAATTTTGTATGATGGTGGTGGTGGTGTGGCTAATTTTGGCAGAAATGGAGAGTGGAGAAGAAGGGAGAAAATGATTTGAAAATGGGAGAATGAAAGGGTTGCATGAATGGGGAAATGGAAGGAATGATTATGTTATAGAAAAGTGAGAAGTTGGTTGAGTGTGGAGTGGTAAAACCGGATTTAGGCCTTGGGTGGTGAGAAAATAATTTTTTTTTGTTATAAGTTTATTAAAGTATAATGTAAAGTATAATTAAGAAAAAGGTAAGGTTTAAGGTAAAAACGCGAGTTTTAAGCAAGAATTTTCGTAAACGCGAATCACAACGGAAAATGTAATTGATGAGAATTATAATCATCGAGGAATATTATGAGGTTATTAAATCACTTACAATGCGAAGACGGAATAGATTTCTAAATATGGCTTACGCAAAGCTAAAAACAGGAAAATCTTACTAAATCGGGTAAACGTAAAATTACTAACTTTGCTTAAAAAAATGAAAATAGAAATAAAGCTCGGAGTAAATAATGACCTTAGGTACGGAATGTTACATCCTCCCCTCCTTAAGGGAGCGTCGTCCCGATGCTTGATTCCTCAATCTTGTCTTTTCCGTTCTTTGCCCGCTTGAAAAGGTGAGGATACTTGCTCTTCATTTGATCCTCATATTCCCATGTAAATTCTGGTCCTCGACGCGAGTTCCAACGGACCTTGAATATTGGTATACGGCTTTGCTTTAGTCGCTTCACTTCACGATCCATTATTTTCACGGGTTCCTCAATAAAATGCAACTTGTCATCAAGTTGAATCTCATCAAGCGGGATGACAAGGCTCTCGTCTGACAAACACTTCTTTAAATTCGAGACATGGAAGGTGTTGTGAATTCCTTGAAGTTCTCTTGGCAACTCCAGCTTATATGCTACGGGACCAACTCTTTCTAAGACTTTGAATGGCCCAATATATCGTGGGCTCAACTTCCCACGCTTCCCAAAACGAATCACGCTCTTCCAAGGCGATACCTTGAGCATAACCTTATCTCCCACGTTAAATTCCAACGGTCTACGTCTCACGTCGGCGTAGCTTTTCTGACGGCTACGAGCAGACAACAACCGATTTTTAATCTGCACTATCTTCTCAGTTGTCTCCAGTATCATTTCTGGACCTGTGAGTTGGCTATCTCCAACCTCACTCCAACAAACAGGCGACCTACATTTCCGCCCATACAGTGCTTCAAATGGAGCGACCTTAATACTCGCGTGATAACTATTGTTATATGAGAATTCGACTAATGGCAAATGTCGATCCCAACTACCTCCAAAATCCATCACGCAAGCTCGCAACATATCTTCCAACGTACTTTATTCAAGATAAATCACGGGGAGGAGGATATTCTACTAGTGCATATTTTCGTTGATGACATTAATTTTTGGGTCTCAAACCTAAATATTCAAAAGATTGAAAGGTTAATGCACGGTAGATTGATTTGAAATGTCTTAATGGGGGAGTTGAAATTCTTTTTATGACTTCAGGATCCACCTGGCACCAAAGGTTAGTTTTATCAATCAGGGCCAAGTTACGCTTTGAAATTCTGAAAAAGCATTAATATGAACATTGTCACTATATTGGGACACCATTGGGAATACAAAACCCAAAACCTAGATGTAGATTTGAGTGGATAACCCGTATGGAAAATCTGATTATCGTAGAAAAATCGGGGTCACTCATGTACTTATAATCTTGTTGACCAGACTTTGTGCAAGCCAGTATGTTTATTGTGTTGTTATCAAGCACGTCACCAAAATCAAAAGCACATCAAGGAGGTTTAAAGAATCTTTTAAAATATACCATAACGGGTACTTTAAATGGCGACTCTGTATCCACAACCAAGGATTCTGGCTTTAAACTAACAGCATTTCTTTAGATGCTCGCTCATGCAGGATGCCCGTTGTATATCAGAAATGTCACTTCTGGAGGATATAGTTCCTTGGTGATAAACTTGTAAGCTGGATGTCCAAAGAAACAAAACTGCACTGCATTGTCTTCAGCAGAGGCAGGTACGTTAGGCATATCTGAAGCTTGTGATCAAGTAATGTGGATGAGGGACACAATTCAGATATGGACTTCAACTACAACAAAATACTTGGTATTTGCGACTCTCGTCAGCCATAGCATTCATGCAACCCCGTACTACATTCGCGAACAAAGCACATTCTCTACTCGGTATATCCATAAGGGAACATGTAAAATGGTATAATTTGAATTATATTTTGTTAGACTGCATACCAATTAGCTGACATGTTCACGAAGCCTTATTCTTGAGGATCGGTTTGTTAAGTATATTGTAAGATGGATTGGTATGAGTTGTTTGACTCCAGCGGTACTGTGAGGTTTGAAAATGGTCTGTTGATAATCGTTCATAAAACATCACCATGTAAAATATTTTTGAGAAGCAAAATATAAAAAATTTAAAACTTCAAAAAGAAAATACAAAATCAGAAAAACAGAAAATTTCCAAAAAAATTCTTCTCGACATGTCTCTTGGCATCGAAAACATTTACATGGCTTGAAATGTCGAATATAAACATTGACACGGGTGTGTAAAATGAAGTTCTGAGCGAGAGTTGCAACATAGTTTCAAAAAATGTCATTTCTAATTTTCTAAATGGCTTATGTGCTTATTTAAGTACATATCACGGTCTACATTTAAAGGATGTTTATAACTTATCCTCAAAACGAGAAAAATAACGTTCTGGTCTTGAGCTGTTTCTACAAGACATTCAATGTTTTTTGTTAAGAAAAAGGAAAAGTGTAAGTTTTAGTGCGCTTACCCTTCCGTTAGAGGAGATTGTCCTCTAAAATCTGGTTTTTTAAAATTTGAACATATTTTTTCAAGGATTTCTCTGTTGTCAATTCATAAATTTTCAAATCATTGTGTGTTCAACACTCCAACTCACAATGTTTTTCAAAGACAACCCAATTTTTCTCAATTGGCTCATATTTTTGAAGGGGGGGTTTTTTGAAAAAAAAAGTTGTATTGTTCATTGGATACATCAACGAACGACAATTCTTATGTATTCAAAAACATTTATCAAAATTTCAAAACCATTCATAGTTGATAATATTTTCTCCCCACAGAATTTTTCCAGACATTATTTTAATCATCAAGGTATTTCAAAACTAAGGGTTTATTAATTAATATAAGGGGTGAAATATGTAATTAAAATATGATTATTCGAACTCAATGTACTGAAAAGTAAGAAAAGGTTTTATGGGTCTCGTTCTTATTACCCCAACATCATCTTAATTTCATGACGAATATATAAAAGTCATAAGGTGGTAGGTTAGGTAATCAATCCTATGATCCAACTAGAACCGGAGGATCTACCAAGGATAACTCCAATGTTGAATTAGACGTCCTTAGTATGATTGGTGATCAATGTATATGGGTATAATGAGACTATGATTGAGTAACACACTAGAACTATCACAACAAGGTGTTGGTAATGACGTCTAGTATGCATTGAAGGCGTTGAAGAATGAATAGAAATGTAGGAAAAAAGGGTTTCTAAAGAAGGAAGCCCTCACACAACTTAAGGCAGACAAACCGGGTCAATACATATGCTGTCAGAATCAAAGATGATTGCTGACATTGAAAACAATCATCATGGACCAGAGTGATGCATTGAACAAACCCTTATTAGCCATCGGGTTTCTCTCAACAGAAACTTGTCTCATTTGTCAAGAGGATACACACGTTATATTATGACGTTCTTACTCCGAGATTTTTGTTATTGAATTAGAGTGGCAATATTTGCTCCAGCCTCCGTAGTAGCTAAACCAAAATGCACTAATTGAATCTAGAGCCAAGAGATCAATAAAACTCTCGTATAGGACACATTTTCCATTTCAACATTGTTGAACATCATCAAGGTTCACAAGGATGTTATCAAGACGTCCTCGCAATATATTGGTGATATTTGCCAGATACATCCGAGAGTACTATAAGTATTCACAATGAGATGGATATCTGCTTGATTCAACATCGAACAAGGCTGGTAGGTGACTTGCCGAAGCTTTATATGAAGCAAAACTTGTGACAATAGATATCTCGATTTGGTCCTGAGTAAATAAGATTGGACGGTTGATGTTTTTGATAAAAGCTTAAAACTTCCGATGTGTTACAAAACGCTTTTTCAAAGTCATATGTCGATGATTTTACAAATCAATTTTCTGGATATCACAAACGTATAAACCTTGCAGGTAAAACGGTGGTGACGTATCTCAATCAACCAAAGTCGATTCATTACCACATATTATGCCATTCTTCAAAGACAATCTATCATTGAAAGCTGAAAGCTCAAGATTTAAAGACAAAGACTTCCGCTAACTCTGATTTGAAGCTTTCAAGATAAGGCATAGTATGAGAATGTTGGTCAAAGACATAAGATCGCAAGATGGCATAGACGATAAAGACAATGACAAAGGCTCAAAGTCTAGATCGCAAAGCATGAAGGAACAAACCTACAACAAAGAACAAAGAAAAAGACCAAGACCACATGAGCTTAAACGACAAAAGCAATCTCATTTATCTCATGAAGGAGTGTCATCAATGAACTCACTTCGGGGGAGATTGTTAGCCTCAAAATATTGAGCCGAACAGGAAGTTCGTTCATTACGTGTACGAGTCTCGGTCATTTAATTAGTTAATGTTGTAATAGTATAATATCGGGAATCGGGCTAGATAGTTAATCTAATCTTGTATATGTTTTGGGTTTAATCCCAAGCAAAACCCGAGCCCGGGTCCTAGTTAAATATCCCGCGCGTCATTTAACGCGACGGGGTATATAAACTCTTTTCTATTTAGAAAAGAGTTAGTTGTTAAAATAATAAATCTTTCCTTTTCCAAAATTCTCTTATCTCTCTCTCTCTCTCTTCTTTCTCTCTCTAAAACAACTCACCTCCTTTATCTTTTCTAGATCAAATTCGTGTATGATATATATGTTATGAAGTGATTACGGGATCCTACAGGTATTACTTGTGAAGTGGTAGATTGGTTCTAGCTAAGATTAGGACTCGACATTTAGTATGTGTCAGAAAACAACGTAAGCGAAGTGTAAACGGTTTTCTCCACCTAAAGGGAGCTTGTTGACATAGTGAAATCTCGAGTAGGATACTCTGGGAGTGGAGTAGGGCGAACAGGAGCTTCGTAGCCGAACCACTATAAATCTTGGTGTCTTGGTTTGATTGTTCCTTTCTTCATCTCTTTATATTGTTGTGATTCTTACTCATTGTTTGTTTAGATATTGCTAGTAGATATATACATTGTTGGTTCATGTTGTTGGTTGGTTGAACATATAATCGGATCTAACAAATTTTAGAAGTAAAATTAAAAAACGCTAATTAACCGGTAAACTATTCAACCCCCACTTCTAGTTTCCACAATTGGTATCAGAAGCCAAAGTCACTCATGATTTTTAAAATATACTGTATTTTAAAGCTTGGATCGATCTATGGATTCTGACAAATATCTAGAAGGGCAATCCATGCAAAGACCACCACTCTTTGAAAGTGATAGTTTTATTTATTGGAAAAATAGATTCGAAACATATGTTAAATCAAAAGATCTTGATCTTTGGCATGTTATTACTAACGGTGATTTTCAACCCATTGAACAAAATCCAGAAACCAAACTAGATGAGGTTATCCCTTTTGAAAAACAAAGTGACGATCTTAAAAGAAGGCTTGCGAAAAATAATGAAGCCAAAATGGTTATTTACAATGCTTTGCCAAGAAAATAATATGAAAGAATTTTCATGTGTAATACGACAAAAGATATTTGGAAAACATTGTTAATCACCCATCAAGGTAATAATCAAGTCAAAGATAATAAGATGGACCTTTTGGTTCAACAATATGAACAATTCGTCATTTCCGAAGACGAATCTATAGATAGTGCTTTTGCTAGATTTAACACTATTATTACTAGTCTAAAAGCTCTTGATGAAGGTTATTCTAGTAAGAATTATGTTAGGAAGTTTCTTAGGGCTCTACATCCTAAATGAAGAGCAAAGGTCACGGCGATTGAAGAGTCGAAAGACTTAACATCACTATCTCTTGATGAACTTATCGGGAACCTCAAATTTCACGAAATGATCATCAAGAAAGATTTCTGAAGTTGTCTAAAGCTAGGGAGAAAGAAAATCTCTTGCTTAAAGGCTAAGAAAGATCTAATGATGAGGAGTGTTCCACGTCCAGAAGTGGAAGATGGAAGACTATTGCCATGGCGGTTAGAGACTTCATAGAAAGAAGTTCTTTAAGCGAAGAGGTAGTTCGCGTCGAAGAGACCCTCTCACGGACATGAGATAAAGAAAGACGTTCCCCCCCCCCCCCCCCCCATATAGAAGCCGAGATGACAAGAAACGGTAAAGGTGATAGTAGAAAATGTTTTGATGTGGCGTCCAAATCATTCTTATTGGAGAGTGTCCAAAACCACCGAAAGACAAGAACCAAAGAGCGTTCGTCGGAGGTTCTTGGAGTGATAGCGGTTAAGAAGATGATGAGAAGGTCAAAGACGAGACGTGTCTCGTAGCTCAAGCATCAAATGAGGTATGTTTTGAATTTTCTTACTTTAGTGATGAAAACTCATCAATAGATGATTTAGTTTTAGATAATGATATGTTAAAACTGTGCAAATTGAGAGTTTTTGAAGTTATAATACCTAATTACTCAGCATAAGCCTTTAAAACAGCACTTTAGATTAACTAAATTGACAAAGAGTACACAATTGTCTAAATGAAATGTTTAGTAATCAAAAAACCCTAGGAGGAAAAATTTAGGTTTAGGGTTTAATTCATTTGAAGCATCATCCAGTGGAACTAAGGAAATAAAATTTGTGAAATCACAGAAAGAAATGTCCTCTGGTGGTGGTCCCCTAAATACCATCGGTGGTCCCCTAAATACCATCGGTGGCCCCCTTAAAGACCAGACTGTCCCCAAAGTAATTATGGGACCGCCAATCTGTTCTCTAAAAAAACTGTTTCTTTTCAAAAATCCATTTTGGGTCCTAGACCAAAACACATAATAGTAAACAGCGTCAAAGTTCCCGTAGTCGTTAAAACCCAGAGTTGGATTTTCAAAACCAAACTTTAGATCAAAAACTCCACCACCTAGAAGAGTCAATAATAATTATCCTCGTCCTAAGACACACGCAAACAAAAAGGAAACATTTGGTAGAAAAAAAACCAACCTCACGGCTTACCCTAACCTTGGTAACAATGTTCCAACGTTACAAAGTTACCTGCATGGGAATGTGTCTATCCATTTCCAATCACCTAAAAAAACCAATTGCATCAAAAGCATAGGGATGTTTATTGTACTAACAACTTCGGGACCGTGTGAGCTATTGGGGACCAATTGTTTGAGTTATTGTCTTATATAAATAGAGATATGCCTTGGGTCGACTTGGAAACCGCTATGAGCGGATTCTGCTCTTAAAACACATGATGGGTAACCGAAATGCTATTCTCAAGATACAAGGCATAACAATGGAGGTAACTGTTATTTTTGGTAGCATCTTTGCTGGTTAACATCATTGGCAAAATGAACGATTTCGTCAGGCTTGTTCAACTAGTTATGTTGACAATATATAATTAAGATTTAACATTGTTAAGTGTAGGACAAATATGTGATAATAAGTGTAGATTTAACTTTCTCTAAAACATGATAGTGAATCACTAAGGATTGTAGGTTATAGGTAGAGGTATTAAAAGAAAAAAGGTTATATGTGATGAATATTAGGAATAAGGCAAATGACAAAATTTGTCTTGCATCGATTGATGAAAATTCCACGTTTGTGGCATAGGAGATTAGGTCACGTAATAAGCGTCTCAATCATTCGTTAGCATCTAAGAAATTAGTTTGAATAAATAAAAACTTACCCTATGCTTAAGTTTGATCAAACATTCTGTGATGCCTTGCAAAATGAAAATAAAACAAGCTCACGCTTGTCACCAAAGCTATGCGTATTGTCTCAACTACTAGATGCTTAGAACTTCATTCTTATGGGATTATCTTTCGGCTCCATCCCCATACAGAGTTTGGAGGAAAACCGCTACACCTTGTCATAGTAGAGACTACTATAGTATACTTGGTCTAGATTACCGTAAGGATAAAACCGAAGACCTTCACGATATTTTTCGAATATTTAGTAAAAAATTCAAAAACAAATTAGGAATGTACAATAGTGTCAATAAGATATCGACCACGGTAGGGAATTTGATACATGAAAGTGAAATTTTGAGAGTTTTGTTATGCAATTGGTACTTACACTGAAAAACTTCTCCACAGCTCCACGTTCTCACAATCATGTAGCATGGTTGAAACGAAAAATAATATGACAATTCAAGAAATGAGTAACGATATGTTGATTGATGCAATAGTTACACAAAGTTTTGGTGTACGTCGTAGATACGTCAACATACATTCGTCAACACCTAATCCTACATTTAGAGTCACCTAGGAAAAACACCTTATGAACCTCATTGCGAGTAGGAAACATACTCTTGATTACTTTAGAGTGTTGGAAAGTAAGTGCTTCATTTTAATAATATTAAAGACTACTCTTAACCCAATGTGTCTTTTTAGGTTACTCACAAACTTAGTTAATGGCCATACATCATCTTTATTAAAAATTACTAGGTAAGTCGAAGAATCAAAAATAATGTGAGTGCACATGGTATGAACTCCTTCCACCCTAATAGAAGACATAACTTGGTGGATGATGACTTAGATGAAGATGAAGCAAGACATTTAAGGTTACAAGAAAAGAAAACTTTAGAAAATTAATTGAGATGAAACTTTAGAGATTGACAAAATAGTCATATTTAGGAGTCTAGGAAAAATACCATTAAAAATCGTCATAGGAACCTTAACCAAAGAACCCTTGGTCAAAATGACACAAAACAAAGTAACTTCTTTTATTTTTATATCAACATATAGAACCTAAGAATGTGAATGAAGCCTTAACGGATGAAAGTTAGATAGTCGCCATGCAAGAAGAATTAGATCAATTCATTGCTAACGATGGTCGGGAGTTAGTTCTACAACCCAGGAATATGACAATCATAGGAACTAAGTGGGTGTTTAGAAATAAGTTAGACGAGAACGGTATTGTTTCTCAGAAATAAAGCTAGGGTTAGTTGATCAAGGATTTATATCAACAAGAGCGGATTCGTTATAATGAAACTTATGCCCACAAGTTGCTAGACTTGAGTCAATTAGGATACTATTAGCTTATGCTTGTGCTTTAGATTTTAAACTATTCCAAATGAATGTAAAAAGTGCATTCCTGAACGGTTTTATCAATGAGGAGGTATACGTGGCACAACCTCCAGGATTCATTGAATTTGGATAAAAAAAAACGGCATATGTTTATAAAACTTAAGAAAGCGTTATTCGGTCTTAACAAGCACCCAAAGCTTGGTATGTAGTTAAAGCTTTTCTTATATTATTAAATGAATACAAAATAAGAATGGTATGTATAAACTAACTTTTTACCAAGAAGAAAAGTTCTAAACCTCATCATTTTTTCGATTCAAATATTTATGTCAACAGACATTATATTCTGCTTGACTTGTCAAGACATGTGTGATGAATTTGCCAAAATCATACATGACGAGTTCGATATGAGCATGATGGGTGAATTTAACTTCTTCCTTGGATTACAAATAAAACAAATGGAAGATGGTATCTTTTTTAATCCAAATATTCTAAGAATATTAAAGAAATGCTAAGAATAATTTGGCTTAAAAGATTCTAACCAATGAAAACCCCCTATGTCCTCTGATACTAAACTTCACAAAAAGTCAAATTGTAGTGTGAGTCGGTTACTGATACAGTACCAAGCTTTAAGGCAGAATAGATAGTTTATTATACTCCTTAGGCATGTAGGCCCGATATCATTGATTTAGTGTTGCCTTTGTGCCGCTTTCAGAGGATCCCAAAAACTCTCATCTTGATGCGGTTTAAGCGTATCTTTCTGATAACATTAACTGGCACTCTTCGCAATTAGGATTATGGTATCTAAGGGGACGACATAGAAACAGTAGTATAAGCGTCTCTGATAATGCGGGAGATTTTGTCGGTAACGGAAAGAGCACTTTCGGAATCTTTTTAGGAAACAGTAAGTACATTCATGGGATGTTGTATTGACATTTGGTTATCGAAGAAACAAACGTTAAATGACTATGATCCACTAACGGAAGCCGGAATAAGTAAGCAATCGGTAAGGCATGTCAACAAGCAATATGGATGAAACAAAGCTACTATCGAATACGACATACGGACTCGACGACTCGTACCCGGTTCATGTGCGAAAAACAAAGGCAGCGATTAACCTAGCAAAAAACCCCGGTTCAATCACTCTCGTACTAAAACATATCGAAATTTTTATGTCACCACTTTATTCGTGGATTTAAAAATACAGAAAGGGACATATCTTTCTATTCGAATAAAGGTTGTCGTCGACAACATCGCTGGTCATTCTTATAAACCCCTTAAACTGTGAAATCGTTTAATTATCTTTGTCTTGGTTGTTAGGAATGATGGCTTCACATTTAATAAATTCGTGTTAGTACAGCTTCTCCTTCTTCTAGTCTCGATTCTAGTCCGCGTTCCATTCCGCATCGTGACAATTTAACAACTTTATCCGAAGCTTGTTAAATATTATTAAGGGAAGTGCAAAAATCATCCCTGTGGTTTCTTCAAAAACTGTCTCACGTCCCTCGTTAAAAATTTGCCCCCAAAAATCATACTTCCATCAATGTCTTTGCAGGCACGATACATCCTTTGGACTAACGGTGCAAATTTTTTTCCGTTAAGTATTAACGAGGGTCTAAAATGAGGGTATTGTTGTCTTTTTACTGCCACAGGGATGTATCGTGAACCTTTTGTTTTAAAAAAATAACTTTTTACATTATTATTCGTAAAAAAATTTAAGATTTTTTTACAATTTTTTTTTAAAAATCTTAATTTTTAGAAAAAATTTAAAATTTTTTTCGTATATTTTTAATTTTAAAAAATTTATTTTTTTACTTTATTATTCGTGGAAAAATTTAAAATTTTTTTACAAAACTTTAAAAAAAAATTAGTACTTTTTAAAATCTTAGTTTTGTAAAAAAAAATTTAAAAATTTAATATTTTTAAAATCTTAGTTTTTAAAAAGCACAAAAAAATTTTAAAAAGTTTTGTAAAAAAAGTGCGAAATTTAAAAAAAAAATTAAGTTTTTTAAAAAAGTTCGAAGTTTTTTATAAATAATTTAAATTTTTGATAAAAAATTTTTAAAATTTTTATAAAAAATTTTTAAAAAGTTTTTGTAAAAAAATTTTAAAAAAGTTTTTGAAAGTACGATTTCGGTTAGATCATTATTAAAAAGTTTTAAAGTTTTTTTAAAAATTTCACTTTTTATACAAAACATTTTTTAAAAAATTTGTACTTTTTAAAAACTAAAATTTTAAAAAATACGAAATTTTTAAATATTTTTTTTACAAAACTAAGATTTTAAAAAGTACGAAATTTTTTTTAAAAGTTTTGTAAAAAAAAAATTAAATTTTTTCACGAATAATAACGTAAAAAATAAAAAATTTAAACTTTAAAAAGTACGAAAAGAAATTAATTTTTTTTCAAAAAATCAAGATTTTAAAAATTACGAATTTTTTTATAAAAAATTTGTAAAAAATCTTAAATATTTTTACGAATAATAATGTGTAAAAATATTTTTTTAAAACATAAATTAAAAAAACAAACAATTTTTTATTAAACATAGGTTCACGATACAACATGTGGCAGAAAAAAAAGTCAAAATACATCCTTTTAGTCCCTCGTTAATAACTTAACGGGGAATACAATTTGCATCCGTTAGTCCCTCATTGGGAGGTATTGTTTGTGCCTCAAAAAAATTTGCACCGTTAGTCCAAGGGATGTATCGTGCCTCAAAACATTGACAGGGGGATGTGTTTTTGGCAAATATTTAACGAGGGACGTGAGACAGTTTTTTGAGAAACCACAGGGATGAGTTTTTGCACTTCCCTCAATATTTTTTAATTCGCAAAATGCTAATTAATTAGTCACTCTTCATAGTAAATTCGTGTCAAAAATTAAAAGTCTAAAAATCTGTACTATTTTCAGGCGGCCCCCATATCTTAGGCGGCCCCAAACCATTTTCAGGCGGCCCCCTGGTCGATATGGGACCGCCACCAGCAGACACTATTATCTGCACATTGTAAAAAAATTTCAAAACTCAAAACCAAACACCCCCTCTTCCTGCTGGTGCGACGAACACGAAAACTAAAACCATAAAACTCAAAATTCATCCACCAAAACACTAATTGGAAGTCAACTACAAAACTAATAATATTCTTAACATCACATAAGTTCATCAATTGTAAGTCATTTAATCTATTCTCTCTTCAATTTAGAGTCTAGGATTATGATTGAACACAAAAAATTAAAATAGAGGATTTTCAAATTTTCTTTCAATTTTGTACAATTAGGATTACTAGGATATAATGTATAACTAATATGCTTCTCTTAGAAATAGGATTTACATACACTAGTGAGTTTGTCGAAAAATTAATTTCGAACAAAAACCCCAATTTTTATTTCAAATCACTCACTTAGAGAACATAATAAAATTGTTGTATGCATTGTTAATACAACTTAAACACGTTTTTAAACACATGCATAATGATCTCATGAACAAAACTCGAGATACATAATTCATATGTGATTTTTGACATGTTTGGATGAGCAAAATCAAATTAAGGAGAGTTTGGGTTAACTCTTAGGATTTTATTTTAGGTCGTGTTAATTGTTACTCCACATTTGTCACATTTAGACACACACTAGAAACAATGTCCATACAATAATACAAGTAAATGATAATAAAATGTGACTTTAATACTTTCTTTCTAGGTAATCATGCCTCGCAAATCATTTGAAGACCATAAAAATACAAGACTCTACATTCCAATAATTTCACATGAATATCGTTCACCTATAAAAGAAAGACTAAGAAACCTTGAAAGTTCGCTACATCATGAGGGTTCGAGTGGTTTTTAAGGGAAACTTTGGCGAAAATCTATGCTATTGTTCGGTCTTTTTTTAGGTTTTCTTGAGTTTGTGTGTCTTTTTTGAATTCATAGACCAAATTCTATCCTCGCTTCATACTTGATTTGATAGTCAATTTTCAAATAAACTCTTCCGAAAGCAAGTCAAATGTTAAATCGATTTTGTTAATTCAAAATCAATTCTTTTCTTACACTCTTGAAGAATTTGCTTCAATTTCTTGACATACTTGTGAGGAGTGCGTGTCTTTACAAAAAAATGTGTTCAGTTGACCGATTTGGCATATGGTGTTCCTAGGGATGGTCCATACCAAACCAACCTCCTTCTCATGATGAAATCATTTTGATATTCTAAATGATCGTGAATGGTCTGGATCCATGCACCCGTAATAGGCTAAATAATTGTTGTTAATGATATCAAATTCATCACTCTGCGAAATTGTGCTCAACCTGAAGCCTTTGGAAGAATTAACCGGGTAATATCTTTTTGTTTGGGGGAATAGGGATTTGTTCCAGTTCTTTGTTACAACTATCTATTGTATTGCAAGATCCGAAAAAGTTCAACCTCGCTTTCTATATGGTAAATCGAATAGACCTTTTACGAATAGAGTGTGTCACTAAACAAGTTAGGTTAATTTTACCCTATGGTTTTTTTTTTTTTTTTTTATGTTATTAACCCGTGTATTTAATTCATCATGAGTGAAAAGTCCTGATGTTGGTCAATGAGTCTTATGCTCTTGTAAGATGTGTCATGAATCATAGTACCGCTCAACAAAGAGCGAAAGGAACTAGATAAGGAGTGGTGGCATATGAAGAAGTGTTCGTCAATCCACTTCTTCATTCATCCACCTTAGATCAACCATCCTTTTATATCTCAATGAAACTGTTTTTAAAAAGTTTAGTCATTTATAAGCGTATTATACCTTAAAATACTTGTAAAAATGTAATAATTGTTGCATTTCAAAAAATGATATTACATGTGATACTCAACCCTGTGAAAAAACATATTTAAAATGATATTAAGTACTTTTAGAATAGCAATGTAATAAAATTTCTATATTTGGTAAAAATCCACTATAAGGGTATTGAAAACGTTTTTAGTAATATAGAACCCTTATAGTGGATTTTTCCAAAATTTTAAGTTAATTAGTTTCTAGGGTTTCTGCTTTAAAGTTTAGCATTTAATATACCAAAATGTAGTGTTTTAATCATTTTAGGGACATAACACCAACCATTTTTAAAAGATTTAGTCATCTATAAGTGTATTATACCATCAAATACTTGTATAAATGTAATAATTGTTGCATTTCACAAAAATATGTGATACTTCACCCTTAAACGTGAAAAAACTCATCTAAAATGATATTAAGTCCTTTTTAGAATCGCAATGATACGAAAATGTAGTAAAATTTTCATATTTGCTAAAAATCCACTATAAGGGTATTGAAAACGTTTTTAGTAATATAGAACCCTTATAGTGGATTTTTCCAAAATTTTAAATTATTTAGTTTCTTGAATTTATGCTTTAAGGTTTAACCTTTAATATACCCAAATGTGGTGTTTTAATCATTATAGTGACATAATACCAACTGTTTTTAAAAAGTTTAGTCATTTATAAGCGTATTATACCTTAAAATACTTGTATAAATGTAATAATTGTTGCATTTCATAAAATCATATTAAATGTGATACTCAACTATTAAACAATAGATCTTGATTGATGATTAGTGTGTGAAGATCAAGGTGTAATTAGTGTGTGTGTTTAGAGAGAGAATTACCTAACTTGCCTTTTGATTAAATGAAGTTGTTACATCTAACCATGGCATAAATTACTATTTATAGCCCTTGGTTAGCTAGTTGACTAAACTTTCCTTACTTAACATATTTAGTCCCTGCACTTTATAATAGTGCTTACAAGTAGAACATTTCTTTATTTCTAACATTCTCCCCCTAAATGATCTACTTGGAAACTATCCTTATTATCTTTTTGATGACGACTTCTTCCTTATTCTTGAATACTTGATTCTGAAGTAGTCTGTCATTTTCTTTTTCTTTGAAGCTCGAAAACGCTGAGAATTCTTTATGAAAGTTGAGGACAACCTTGTAGCAAATCTCTCCTGATATAATTTTCTCTCCTTATATGACAAGATAGATTTCTTTATCCCTGAAGGTATCAACTCTACTCTCGAACTCAAAATCAGCATTCTCAAAAGCTAACTTTGACCTTCTTTTGCAACTTGATTCTTTAATAGCTTGTATGAAATCTTTAACTTTGAACTTGATCTTGAATGTAGATTTCAATCACATAATGTTGCTGACGAAAGATCTTGAAACACGATGATATTGATTGAGCATTTCTTTGTAAAAGACTTAAACACTTGACTTTTCACATGAAGTAGTAAACTTTGATTGTCTGAAGATAATGTCGATATTCTTGAGAAGTAATTCCATGCAAATGTTGAACCGGCTATCTTGATCGATCTTTGAAGTTAATGAAACACTACAACTTATTCAAAACACTTGATGAAGTAACCTCAATCTTGAATACGAATCTTATCTTCTTAATCAAACTACTTTTCTTTGATTCAATTTCTTTGCTAGTATCTTGATTTGTCCCATATATTCTTGCTTATATCTTCTCCCATTTCTTATACTTGAATTGACCTTACATTTTCTACCCAAATATACTAATATTTTATCTTTTCTCATATTAGGCCAGTACTAAGCTTATATTTTCTCCCTCTCATGATGATTATGATTCATCGTGAGCATCATGACTATATAAGCTTCCAAAATAAGATCTGGGTGAAGAATATCCTTTGAAGTCCATGAAATTGAAATCAAAAACTTTTCTTTTCTGTAGGATCCCTAGATCATTCCATGTATGAAGCACAAGATCAATGACACCAAAGATTAAACATCAAAACTTTTGATTGA
>BQNB010083184.1:0-20222 GCA_026074375.1 Tanacetum coccineum
ACTACAAAAACATGAATTTTAACACAAGAAACGTAAAAATCAATGAAACTCAAGAACAAGAGCTAAAACCTCCTAAAACTTAGTTTTTGATCTAAACCAAGCACTAAAACACACACACAAACGATCTAATCATCCCATGAGCTCTGATACCAATTCTAAGATATTAGAAATCATAACATAATGGAAGATAGATGGATTAGCTAAATCTAGAGAGAGAAAGTGAGAGAAAGTGTAACTTGTATAATGAAATGACTAACCACCTCTTTCATGGCATGGAAGAGGCTTATATAGTAGCTTACAAACTGGACTATGGGCCTTGGTAGTGGGATTACATGTTGGGTTTAATACCCGGCCCATTATAGAATGTTAGACATTGAACGATTAACTACGAGCTACAATAAACTGTAAAATACACAGGGTGACCGAGTCTTTTTCTAATATCTAACAAGTAGCCAGAAATTTCAAAACAAAGATAACTATAGACTATAGGGTAGGTTAAGATGAAATGGTGTAACGATACATATAACATTGGGTAAAGACATAGATTGGTTTAACAAGGGTGATCTAGGGGTATCTTGCGCTAATAATGAGTTAAACAAGAGGTTTTATCACGGGAGGTCGACAAGTCAGTGTAACAAATCGATAAACACATATAGGCTTATTTGGGTGATTTCCTAAGTGTTGCCTTCTTGAACTATCTAATCCTGCTAATCAATTAGGTCTTAAAATGATGTACATGCCAAGTTCTAAAGTCTACAATACTACCGACACACTTAATATTTTGGTGGATTTTTGAATAATATGATGAGATGAAAACAGAACATTAGGTTTTAAACCTCACCAACTAATAATAAAGGGTAATGTGCAATCGGCAAAGATTAATTCTAGTTTAGTACGAAAATTATGTCAAAAATTTTAAAATCGGCATAAATTTTCAAAGAAAACTAGAAAATCGAAGGCAAGAATAGGTCAAGTGATAATTCTACTCTCATCCCCCCACTTGTTTGTACCTTAAGGAAATGAAATAAACAGAAAAGATAGAATTAGAACAAGAAACTCCCTTGAGCTTTGCTTTTGAACATATGAAATGTAATAAGCCAGCAGAGAAATCTAGAAAATCTCCATCTTGAGCAAGCTCATTTTCCCCTGTGATCACTAAAACAAACAAAAATCATAAAATCATTCAAGAGATATATACAAGAAATACAAACCTAATTCACTTTTATAGGAATCACGGTTTCATTTAGCATATGCAACAAGCCTTTTAAACCAATTGGTGGCCCAAGTAGACGAGTGGAGTCTCAAGAGGGTTTTCAAGGAACATACCCATAAAGTTCATTTAGATATACAAGGTTTAGCAATGTTTATACTTAATTTTTAGGTTTTTCAGAAAGAGGTTACGACGTAACTCCGGTGGTTACGCCGTAATAGTGTGATATATATATTTAAGATTTTTGTTAATATGTTTACGGCGTAACCATAATAAGGTTTACGTCGTAATTGAATAGGTTACGGCGTAACCATGTATGTTACGCCATAACTGCTGCTAAATCGGCAAAGCTACCACACAATTATGGGTCGAGTCGGTCTCGAAAGTTGCCTCCTAGCTGCTGGAACCTGCAAAACAAAGTAAAACATGCAAACCAACTAATATGTGGAAAATTAAATTTATTGATAGTAAGGCGGGTTGTCTCTCTCGACAAGCACTTTTGTTTATTAACGAGTCTTTAAGTTAGACTCATGCCCACTCTACGTTTTTGCAAAATATAATGTTTCATTTGTGTCATTCATATCAGTTCCATAATATTTCTTCAACCTATGTCCGTTAACCTTAAATGTTACTCCATCTTTTCCACATACTTCAACGGTCCCATATGGATATACTTTATTTACTGTGTAAGGTCCATACTACCTAGTTCTTAATTTTCCTGGAAAGAGTTTTAATCTGGGATTAAAAATTAACACCTCCTCTCCTTCCCGAAATTACTTATCCATAATTCTTGCATCATGCCATCGTTTAGTTTGTTCTTTAATATGCTTGTGAATGATTGTAGCTTCTGTTCTTTATTTCTTCTATGTTTTATATGAAAGGAACTTATGTTTTCCTACTACCTCTAAATCTAGTTTATTTTCTTGAGGGCCCAATATGCCTTATGTTCCATTTCAAGCGGCAGGTGGCATGCTTTTCTATAAACAATCCTGAATGGAGTGCTCCTAATTGGTGCCTTATAAGCTGTCCTAAATGCCCAAAGTGCATCATCAAGTTTATCTGCCCATTCTTTCCTATTCCCGTTTATGATCTTTTCTAATATACGTTTGATGGCTCGATTAGTGTTTTTGGTTTGACCACTTGTTTGAGGATGATATGGAGTAACAAGTCTATGCGTAACTCCATATTTTTTAATGTTTTTTCGAGAAGGGAATTACAAAAATGTGTCCCACGATCACTAATTAGAGCTTTTGGGACCCCAAATCTAGAAAACAATTTCCGAAGGAATTTGACTACAACTCGAGCGTCGTTGGTAGGCAGGGCTTCAGCCTCAACCCATTTTGAAACGTAGTCGACGGCTACGAGGATGTATTTGTTATTTCGTGATGAAGGGAAGGGCCCTATGAAGTCGATTCCCTAAATGTCAAAAATTTCACTAACGAGAATATTGGTTAGTGGCATTTGGTTTTTATGGCAGAATTATTCCTGTCTTTGACAACATCACATTCCATGACATACATGGTGGAATCCTTAAAAATTTTTGGCAAATAGAATCCAGCTTCGAAGACCTTCCTTGTAGTAATATCAGCCCTATAATGTCCTCCAATTGGTCCAGTATGGCAATGTCCGAGGATCTCGTGTAATTCTGTTAGCCTCAAAATATTGAGTCGAACAAGGAAGTTCGTTCATTAAGAATATTAGGTCTCAGTTATTCAATTATGTAACGTTGTAATAGGCTAGAAAAGAAACCGGGCTTGTTTAGTAAGCTAATATTGTATGTGTTGCGGGTTTAAGCCCAAGCAAATCCTAAGCCCGGTCCATGTCAAAGCCCTACATGCCATATGTATTGTGTATGGGTATATAAACCCTTTTCCACCATGGAAAAGGGTGTTGGTTGTTTATTCTCTTACAAGCTAATATACAATTCTTCCATATTTTTTTCTTCTTTTCTCAATATAAATCTCTCTACAATTATTCCTAGTTTCTCCATATTTTTCTTGTTCAATCCTTGTCAAGTAATGAAGTGAAGTTTTATCGGGTTTCTGACATTTGGTCATCAGAGCTGGGTAGATTGTGGTTGTTTTGTAGTAATAAGCTCAAAATTTTAAAAAAATTTCATGGCTTATTTGAGACAAAAGCACACGGCTTGTTTAAGTTTTGGCTTATTGGTTCTTAGGTGGTGTTAAGCTCAAGCTTCCTAGCTTATTCAAAGCTTAAACGTGCTTTTTCAAGAATTAAACATTTTTTGTTTGAAAATTTTGAAAAAAAATCAAGATTTGTGGCTTTGTTTATGGTTATATTCGAAAAAGGCGTGTACTTTTGTGTTCTAAACGTGCCAAAGTATCTTATTTTGAAGTTGGTCAGCTTATATCGACAGCTTATTGTGGTCTTTGAGCTTATTCGAAAGTTTCTTAAACTTTTCATACTAGAGAGTTGTCTTGTGTGCCAGGTACGAGAGTAAGATCAGTCAAACTTCTTTTTGTTTGTTTGCGATAATCCAAACAGGTACAACAGGTACGAAAGCGACTCATGTACTTTCGAAAGTAACATCTTTAGAGAGTTATCATAGTAGAGAGTTATCAGGAGCAGAGAGTTATGAGAAGTATAGAGTTATCAGAAGTAAAGAGTTATCAAAAGTAGAGAGTTATTAGAAGTAGAGAGTTATCAGAGTAGAGAGATATCAGAGCAGCGAGTTATCAGAGTAGAGAGTTATCAGGAGCAGAGAGTTATCAGAAGTAGCGAGTTATCAGAAGTAGCAAGTTATCAGAAGTAGAGAGTTATCAAAGTAGAGAGTTATCAGTAGCGAGTTAGCAGGTACATTGAAGAGATTTTCCAAGGTCAAAGTCACATACTCTAAGCTGCAAATTTTCCAAAGTAGCGAGTTGACAGAGACTTTCATCTAGCGACTTGTCATTCATTTTAGCGAGTTGTATTAGCAAGTTGTGACAGGGACAAATTGAAGACCTTATCTAAGCTAATTACTAAACGTTACTCTGCCGATTTTAAAACTCGTTAGCAATTTGGTATAATTCCCTGATATTGCCATTTCAGTTGAGGTTTGCCGCTTTCTGACTTTGACAAAATCGTACCACAATCATCAACAAGGAATTAAAAGGGACAATTACTTCACAACAAAAACAAACTTAATTTCAATCATTTACATTATTGGTTTATCTATTGTTTTTGTAAAATCCGCGAAAGGACTTAATTTTTCTAGGATTTATTATAGATTGTATAAATCCCGTGGACGTTAATTGTATTCTTTGTTACCCACAACTCCTAATCACATCAACATTACTTAAGATCCTTCAATCATTTTCTCTTATAATTAAACAATCATTTTCATGATAAATCTCCAATTGCTAACTCCCAACAACTGACAGTCAATTGCTTAACACATATGGCAGCTGGTTCAAGGGATCATCCACCAATGCTTGCAACAGGATGATATGCACAATTGGCGATCACGTTTCTTACGATACATTTATACAAGACCAAATGGTGATGCCTTAAGGAAATGCATTCTCGAAGGTCTTTACACTCCTTCTACTGTCGTAATTCTAGCTGTACCTGCAACGGATAATTCTCTAGCAGTTCTTGAACAAATAATAGTTGAGACAATTATGAAGATGTCTCCTGAAAACAAAGCTCATTTTGAATCTGAAAAGGAAGAAATTCATTTGATATTACTGGAATTGGAGATGAAGTATTACTCATACTGTTAGTAGCATGCTGTCAGCTTATGAAATGTGGGAAGCTATTGAAAGGTTACAATAAGGTGAATCACTCAACATCCAAGATGTCAAGACAAACTTATTTTGGGAATTTGGAAAATTCACCTCTCACGATGGAGAATCAATAGAGTCATACTACTGCCGGGTTTACAAGCTGATGAATGAAATGATCAGAAACAACTTGACTATTGATACGATGCAAGTCAATGTTCAATTTCTTTAACAACTTCAACAAGAATGGTCAAGGTTTGTAACAATTGTCAAGCAATAACACAAGCTGGATGAAGTTTCATATCACAAATTCTTTGACATTCTGAAGCAATATTAAAAGGAAGTTAATGAAATCCATGTTGAACAAAGAATGCTAACCCATTAGCACTTGTTGCTACTGCTCAACCACATCAAGATCCTTATTATCAAACACCAAAGTCTCACAAATCATATGCACCAACATCAAAAGCATCACTTCCAACCAGATCTCATGCAACTACAAGACACAAAGGAAAATAGATAGCCAAACCAATCACACCTCCATCTGAGTCAGCTTCTGAAGAAGACAGTGATCCTGAACAAGCTCAGAAGGATAAGGAAATGCAGAAAAATTTGGCACTCATTGCAAAGTATTTCAAGAAGCTCTACAAACCTACCAACAACAACCTCAGAACTTCCTCAAACATCAGAAACAAGAATGTGGATACTACTTCAAGATACAAGAATGACAATCAGACTGGACAGTTTGGGAATCAGAGGACAATGACTGTTGTTGGGGCTAGGGAAACTGTAGGCAGTCCGGTAGTGAAGCAGTCTGGGATACAGTGTTTCAACTGCAAGGAATTTGGTCATTTTGCTAAGGAATGCAGAAAGCCAAAAAGGGTTAAAGACTCCACGTATCACAAGGAAAAGATGTTGCTGTGCAAACAAGCTGAGAAAGGTGTTCCACTTCAAGCAGAGCAATCTGATTGGTTAGCAGACACGGATGAAGAGATTGATGAACAAGAGTTGGAAGCACATTACAGTTATATGGCAAAGATCTAGGAGGTTCCTACAGCTGACTCAGGCACCGATTCTGAGCCATTGGAATAGGTACAATACGATACTGGATATAATGTGTTTGCCAATGAAATACAACATTCTGAGCAATCTGAATCCATTAGTAACACATGTGTAGTGGAAACGGGTGATAGGAATGTCATTCCTGATTCACCGGATATGTGTGATAATGATATTCAGAATGACCAAAATGATGTAGAATGTGATGATGAGCGTGTTGCGCTTGCTAATTTAATTGCAAATTTAAAACTTGATGTCGATGAAAATAAAAAGATTCAAAAGCAATTTTAAGAAAGCAACACAAACATTGCTCATGAATTGACAGTGTGCAAATCTATTCTTGCGGGAAACTAGTATAACTCTCTAGAGGATTAATAGTTTCGGGATAGTTGTCTAATTGCAATTTAAACAAACAGGACTAAGCTTAGATAGTACAAAACCTTTAATGAACGTCTGTTGACATGAGAAACATGAACTTAAGGTTAAAATGAAACTCTTGGGACATTAACTCCAAAAGACATTGACATAAAAGAAGGTTTAAAACTTAAAGCCTACAAAATTTCAGTTGTCAAAGAGAAACATGATGAGTTAGTCAAACAGAGTCTTTTAAAACAAGTCACATTATGAAGGTTTGTCAAGGATATAACAAAGGTAATAACGGATTTGAAACTTAAGGAAGAAAAAGATATTGACAAAATGATTTCAATGGAAAAGGAATTAAAGTTTTTGAATGAAATTGTTTACACACGGAGTCAATCAATCTAGACCCTTCATATGTTAGAACCCAAATGCCTGACATTTAATGGAAGACCTACCTTTGCTAATCCAATAAGCCTTAAAAAGGCTCAATCTGAGCACTGGTACAAAAACAGGATTTCATCACACATGTTGTTTTTTGAACGGCCACACAATTAGATATTTATGTGACTAAATGTACGAGAATAAAAAAAACAGCCACACTTGAACTCATTTTGTGTGACCATTTTGGAATTTCATTGTTACACATTTGAATATTTATGTGACTAGAGGTAACTGGTAATTTTTTGTTGATTATTTAGTCACTTATAATTTGGACGTGTGACGATACATCTCAGTTTTTGAAACATTAGTTCATACTATATGTATACATATGTGACAAATATATGTCACACAATTGAACAGTGTGACCAAAATCCATATATGGTCAAATGATTTAATTGTGTATGTGGCTAAAATCATATAGTAAGTTTTGTCACAATAATTTAAAAGTGACTGCTATTGTTTGCTGAATATTTAGACACATGAATTTGTAATGTTTTATGACAACTAAAAGTAAGTTTGAAGCAATAGTCACCATATACATTAAAAATTGACAAAATATATATTCACACTTTGAATAGTGTGACCAAATGTCATATAAGGTCACACTAAACCATAGACATACATGATTAAGTGTAACCAAAATTCAATACATATGGTCACATAAGTTAATATGTGTGTCTAAAGTTTAGTGTGTGTTTGCTTTCCAAAACCTAATGTGTATAGTCAATTTAATTTTGAGACTTGATTCTTGTGACTATAGGCTTTACAATTGTACACTATCAAAAAGGTGTATCCATATCATGTTTATGGCACATTATAAGGGTTTTATATTGTGAACAATTACATTCAAAATGTCTCATTGCCGATATTCATGTGACTATTATTTATAGCAAAATGTGAACTTAGTTATCATTAACCTTGATATTAGTCACATTGAGTGTTTGTGTGACTAAATTCAAGATATTATATATGGTCACATGCAGTATTTATTTAGGTTTCTAAATCATAGAGTTATATTTTGTCACACATTATTTAAGTTTTGTAGTCACAATTCGATACAATATGGTCACACATTTATGATAACTTATGTACTAACATACTAACAATACTAACTTACAAAGACAGTATTAATATTTAAAACTTAGTGATCGAAAGGCTGGTTCCAAGGGGTTATCTGGTATTTTTGAATGCTAAAGCATTGTATCATTGTGTATATTTAAAAAAAAATAAATAAATAAATAAATAAAATAAAATTAGATAAATGGCTTGCAGTTATTTCAGACTGTAACCCGGTCTTATCCCAGAGATTTAGTGTACGTTTCAGTGCATTATTTCTTTACAGACAAGAAGTTGTCTAAGCCCCGAACCATTTTTCTCATAAACAACTTGTTTTCTCAAGATTGACACGACCAACTGCTTACAAGTTCAAGACAGATTGCAGTATCATTCCTGTCTGGGTATTCTAAAGGTCTTGTTTCAATTGCTCACTTGATATTTGTGCTATTTCACCTCACCTCATACTTTGAGGGGGAGATTGATACATTTTAAGTCCATTCTAGATCAAAACCATTCACAAGTTTCATACTTTTGATCGGGGGAGAAAATGTGACTTAAACATGTAAAACGGATAATTAATGATTCGATTGATTCTAAAATGCTAAGTCCTATCCATGCATGTGCTAAACATCTTTCGATTATCGACGCACATGTGTAGGGGGAGCATAAGTGTTAATATGATCAAAAGTGTCAAGGTACCAAAAGTTTGTGTTATACACACGTATCTTGATAAATGACAAAGAATCTTTTGTTTCATGTTCGTGAAAGTGATCTTATGGAATGCTGAGGAAAGAGATGTTGTACCACCAGGGTATTCGTATGAATGCTCATGCCTGGTCTTCGGACTGCGCCCACTAGTGAAGTGGATTTCCATAAATGTACTTGTACAAGTTTGGATTTCCCAAGGCACTTCATATCTTTCGGGATATATTTCAAAACATCATCAGAAGCATTCTGATTTAAACTTTCGTTTGTGCCCCAAACAAATTTTATAAGCACATCGAATGTTTTTCAAATCATTTTTGCCACAGGCCTTCTACGGTACTTAATTGTATTAAGAAGTAAAACGCTGAAAAAGGAATTGTACGGTATAGTCAGCAGATAGTAACTGTACTGACTCACTCTTTACCATTCTATTAGTAGAAATACTTATAGTGTGTTAGTCTTCGGACATCTGGTCTAGAGAACGGCGAACATTAGGGAATCTGATACTTAGGTATTAGAGGAACTAGCTTGTCACGTGCCGGAAAACCTGTCAAGAAGGTTCTTTTAATGAATCTATCTGATCACAGGTGCAGTATTCATACTGTAATCATTGATCCTCACGGAATCAGAGGTTAATGTAACCGACCAGATTGAGTATCGTCTATACTCGGTCCCTTCAAAATATAAAACCTTTGTGTGTTCACAAAATGTTTTTCTAGAACACATTAAGTGGATTTTACATAACAAAATGTTTTTGTTGGTGACTAAATTGTTCTATCATAGCGAATGACGACTCAAAGTATCCGATGCAAGACATGCTCATATCCTTACTCACATATCTGAAGAAATCAAGAAAGTTTACATACAAAGCTTCCGCACAATCTCTGAAAATCAATGTCTTCTTCAAATGCTAAACGTTATGGAGATTAGAAGAAGATACATCATCAAAGCTTTCCAGATTCCAACAGATATGAGCATGTGAGACTAAAGATCAGCGTATGGCAAAGTCAAAGTGAAAGAAGATCACAAAGTAATTCAGAGAAGTAAAGCTTAAACAAGTCAAAGATCAAGATCAAGTCATCACATCAAGTTCTGAAGATCATGATCAAGGTGTTAAAGATTGAATTACCAAAGCACAACAAGTGAAGTACCCTATCAACAACGAGCTAAAGAGACAAGCACGAGTGAGCTAACTTCTCATGACCTCATCTAGGGGGAGATTGTTAGGATCACATAAATGGACCCGAACAAAGAAGCTTCGGTCACTCGAAGATACAAGACAAAAGTCTAGCTCGTTTAAGCGTGTAATATTATGTAAACGGGCCATTAATGAAAAAGCCCATCAAAGCCCAAAGGCCAAGGCCCTAGGCCGGTCTATACTAGGTCTAGAGAGGCTATATAAAGCCATTTTTTCTTCATTTTTAGGTTAGCTACTCCATAATACTTTTCATCTTTAGGGTTTGTAGCAACTCTTGTTTCTTTCAATCAAAAAGTTCTTTAATGTTTAATCTTTTGTGCTATTGATCTTGTGATTAATCTATGGAATGATCTAGGGATCCTACAATTGGTATCAAGAGCCAAAAGTGATTGTTGGGTTTTATTATCATTTTCAGTTTGATCTATTCATAAAAAAAAAAGGGGTGTACGATGAGATTGTTTTTTTGTGCTTATTGGTCGCCAAAAATCCATACCAAAAAAAAAGGGAGACAAGAAAAAAATTTGTCTCGTGATTTTTTTGTTCATCCTTTCGTTCGAAAATAATAAAAAAAAGGGGACGTGGTTTGTTTGTGTTTTGGGTTCGAAGTGGATTAAAAAAAAAAGCTAGAAGTGTTGCGTTTTTGTTAGTCTTCATATTGCGTTTTGAACATATTCATATTGCGTTTTGAGCATATTCATGTTGCGTTTTGAGCATACAGGTTGCGTTTTGAGAGAATACTATTGGCGTTTTGACTAAAACGCTACGCTAGCCAAAAATTTTCAAGCATTGGTTTTGATTCATTCATTGCGTTTTTGCTCGACAACAAGCTGCGTTTTGAAATCACAGGTTGCGTTTTGAAGAAATATCATTGCGTTTTGAATAAAACGTTAACGCTGAAAAAATTTCTAACACATTGCGTTTTGACCCAAGTTTCCGTTGCGTTTTTGACTAAAAAGTCCATTGCGTTTAGACTCAAGTGTCATTAGCGTTTTTGAGCAAAACTTCCATTGCGTTTTGAGAAAAATTTCATTGCTTTTGAGGAATATACATTGCTTTTGACAACAGTATCATGCGTTTTGACCACAAAGGTCCGTTGCGTTTTGAGTGTAAGTTCATTGCGTATTGATCAAGCTAAGTAGTGTTTTGGCTTGATTTGCCGCAAAAATAATTTTTAGTCGTATTGCTCCGAAATTTTTATACCAGCTCAGAAACGCCCAACTCCAAGGACTCTTCCATTGAAGCACGAGCACTATCATTTTTAAGCCATCGGGGTCATTTAGACCTCAAAACAGCATTATACTGTTTCAAAATTTTACCCGAAAATCATAAACTTCAACAAATCACCATCAACGATCACTTAAGATCTGATCATCATAACCAAAGTTATTACTTCAATCAAGTCACATCACCAATCACTAAAGACAGATCATTCATAAACAACGTTATTCCAATGGCAACAAATTGATGAAACATATGCTGCTGGCACGATACTCGTCCACGCAAAGTTAGTTGGAGAGAGATTACGATTCATGAAAATTCGCATACAAAGGTACATTTCGAGGAAACCAATGGGAAGCTTAAATGGAAATCCATTCAGAATGGACCTACACCTCACCCGCTAGGTCACAGATCCTCCACCTTACTGGTGTTCTACTATGTGCCCGCACCGAGGCAAAAGCCTTGATTCTGAGATTCAATGATGAAGAAAAAACAATGCTCGAAATGGCTGATACTCAAGCTGAAATCATCCTCAGTCAAGGTCTTCCCGACACATCTTTAACATACTCAATCAGACAAGCACTGCTCATGGATTTTGGAACAAAGTAGAACTACTTATGCAAAATCGATAAGAACTCTACACAACGGAAAGGAAGATCGTTTGATGAGTACGAAACGCTTTCGTGGCCATTAGAAACGAGTCCATTCATGACTACATTGTGCATTCCCCAAGCTTGTGAATGACATGAAAGATACTCACACGAAATCCCTACTCATCAGATGAACACTAAATTTGTCAACAATCTTCCAGCCTATTGGGGTAAGTATGTGACTAATGTCAAACAAAACATGGATATCTCAACCACACCTTATGTTCAGATCTATACTCATCTCAAAGCCTATACGAGCCTAATCCAAAAAGGGACTCTCAAGAAACAGGAGCAGTCTACAAGTAATTGTGACCAAGTGCCTATGTTGCTCCACACCACCTCTCACCTGCTCTTTCATCACCCTCCACTCCTAGTCCTCAACCTACTGCTCAGTACTCCGAATAGACCTTAGATGCCACTATGACTCAATTGCAAAATCTCTTAATGGTTTCCAAAGCAGTTTCACCCACCAACAACCACTCCGGACTTCCTCCAACTAAGGTCTCTTGCTAGCGGTGCATGATGGTCACATTGTTACTGAACCAGTTCAGAGGAAGGCTCCAGGAATGTTTGGGGTAATACAGGTGCTCGAGGTAAAAGGTGATATGTTACAACTGCAGAGGAGAAGGACATGTTGCTAGGCAGTGTAAAG
Organism: Tanacetum coccineum; assembly: GCA_026074375.1. Taxonomy (NCBI): domain Eukaryota; kingdom Viridiplantae; phylum Streptophyta; class Magnoliopsida; order Asterales; family Asteraceae; genus Tanacetum; species Tanacetum coccineum. Next base: position 12,275 of record BQNB010083184.1, read on the forward strand.
AACCCAAGAGAAAATATGGACTCTCAGTACTTCAAAGATAAAGCTTTACTGATGGAAGCTAAAGAGAAAGGAGATGTGTTAGATGCTGAAGCTGAAGCATTCCTCGCTGATGTGGACTGCACCGCACCTTATGATCAACCTCAGGCACTGACTACAACAAACATGTTTCAAGCCAATCATGAGGATGCATATGACTCAGACGTGGATGAAGGCCCCAATGCTGCTGTCGCTTTCATGGCTAACTTGTCATCCACTAGTGCAACCAACAATCCAGTCAATGAGGTACACTCCAATGACAATCAAATCTGATAATTGGAATTATCAGTTGAGTCAGGAGATGCACCAGGAAGAACATTTAGACTCCGATGCTGAGACTGAGATTGATGACAATACGATCCCGTATCATCAGTATCTTCTTGACACCGAAGCCCAAAATGTTCTCATATTGAGTATCTGCTGACACATCTGATAAAGTTTCTATGATTGCCATCTTAACTGACTTGCAAACCCAACTAGACGGACATGCTAAAGTTAACCAAGAAAAATGTTTGGAAATTGAGACCTTAAAAAATGAGCTTCTTCAATGCAAGCAAGAAATATGTCGTCTAGATACCCAGAAGGTCAAACTTGATCTTGAAAACAAAGTTAGACAGGAACAAGCCCTAGTGATTCAGCGTAATAAGCGTAACGCTGAACTTGTGCAAGAAAACGATTTGCTTAAATCCACTCTTTCAGGGAACGAAAAATCGATTGCATTTTTACAATCTGAAAAGGAAAAGATTTTATCTGAGAAAAAGGAACTAGCAGATAGTTATCTAGATGAAATAGTTTGTTTAAAGAATGCTAACAAAGTTGCAAGAGATATGTTGCAAAGATTTAACATGCCAACTCAAACTATTCCTATGCCTTTACTAAAAACATAAAGCCGCAACCACTGAGACTTGCATAAGACTCTCCTAAGTACCCGTAACCCAAGGTCTTGGTATAAGCCAAGCGAGCTCAACCTGTCTTGTACGATGCTGATACCCTTTTCTATCCCACCCACCATCCTGTTAGCATATGGGATAGTGAAGATGTCTTGGTACACCAAGTGGTTAGCATGAAAAAGATGAATGAAAAGCATGACATGTAGACCCGCAACGGTTTTTTCTATGACAAGCTTAATGCCGTTAGTTTGTTCCTCAGACGAGAACAGGTCCCATGAACAGGTGTATAGGGCCCTTTCCGCCAATAATTGCTATAATGCTAGTAACCCTGCACACTGTTTACTCCTTTTGTTCATAATCGTTACCACCACCAACTCAAGTTTATGTTTTCATCTTCACAAGTTTAAATGCGTTTTCCACAATTTGAAGGTTATCATAAATGAACGAACAACCCAAAAAACCACTCTATGTTTTCCGAATGGTGTTTTGATTATGCCAAAACAGTTGTTATGAACAACAACTGGTACCATTTTATGACCATTTCAAAAAACACATAGAATCTGCTAATGAAACAATTTTCAAAGAAGTAAAAGAATATGAACAGATTTTTGATGACTTGGATGCGGAGTATGAACGATGTGTTCTTGATAACAAGACCGACCATAGAGAAGAAAAAATCTTTTATCAAAAATGGCTGCTTAATTGCTGAATGTTTAAAAAAAGATATCTGCTCTATTGTGCTTACTTCCGATATTGTTATGCCCCCTAGTTCGAATTGCATTTGCAAAGATCTTAGATCTGCATGCGATAGGGAACACACTAAAGTTCTTGAACTTGAAGCTGAAAGATTTAAAGACAACAAAAGAATGGGCATTGAATCTGAGAAACGTAACTCCTTTACAAACGACCCATATTGATTTACACTAAAACTTCAAAACTATAAACAGTGCATAGACACTCAGTGCCTCCAAGTAATCTTGAAATTAACAAGTTAAGAAAACAGCTTCAAGGAACGATAATGGTGAAGAAAACTATCAGGAATTAGATGCTCAGATCAACATCATGAAGGTGTTGAATGTAGGTTCCACTGAAGGTAGTTGTGACCAACAGGCATTAGAAACTGACAGAATTCAGTTGAAAGATACGATTACCTCCCTTAGGATTCAGCTAGATGGCCTTAAGGTAGAAAACGTAAGTCTGAAAAGACGATATGATGAACTGTCAAAGGCGAATACTCACTCACGTACTGTGTACACTGAAAAGATTAATGCCTTAACTACTGAGAATGCCAAACTGAAAACTGAGTTGAGTGGCAAAAGACAGTAATCTACAGCCTTTGCGCAAACCCAAAGTAATTGCTTCAGGGAATGTAACCAACAGTTCAAAGTAACGATCCACCTCCAAAAGAGCCAACGGGTAAAAACCAACCCCGTTGCCTAAGAAAAAGCAAGTACTTTTAGGAACCCCCCTAGGAACTTAAAAAGACCCACACAGAAAACCACCAGAGCAACAAACCAAGAAGCCTTAAAGTTCTGTGAATCTGTCTACAAGAACCAACCTGACCACTAAAATCATCGCAAACCTAAACCAAAGAGCCACACTCGGACCTCATATCTTGACCAATAAAAGTGTGAACGCGAGAAGAGCTTGCATATCACATAGGAAGTTGAATGTTTTGATCCTAATCAGTTTGTTTATTCGTATCTTTGATCTGTGAATACAAAACCCCCCATGCCAAACATATTGTGCATCATACTAAGAAGGTTTAGAAAGCAACCAGGAATCATAATGTAGAACACTACTAAGACAGCTTGGAGACCAACTGGAAAGGTATGTTGAGTGTTAAGCCTCAGTGGAAACCCACTGGACGACATTTTGCGTTGTATGATAACTGTCCTTTAACTAGATAAGGGAACCCAATGTTGAGCCTTTAAGAACTTACCCCGGGCGTTAGTTCTAGATCGAAGTTACTATGATCACTAAGGGGAGGTTTCACTGATTGCAACTTAGTGATCGAAGTCTGGTTCAAGTGGTATCTGGTATTTTTGAATGCTAAAGCATTGCATCCTTTATATATTAGTATATATTTAAATAAAAAAAACTCTCACTTAATCTCTTAGTGTAGTATGGCTTGCAGTTATTTCCACGTAACCCTGTCTATCCCAGAGATTTAGTGTACGTTTCAGTGCATTATTTCGTTCCAGACAAGAAGTTGTCTAAGCCCCGAACTTTTTTCCTCATAAACAACTTGTTTTATCAAACATGTTCGGGTGAACCAAATCAAACATTGACACGGGTCATTGTTTGAGGGGGAGAATCAGTATTTCTAACAGTTGTGCAGGTCAAAAGGACGTCCTGTTGCTGATTCTATTGCTGAAAGATTGACACGACAACGCTATAAGTTCGAAGACAGATTGCATATCATTCTGTCTGGGATTCAAAAGAGGTCTTGTTTCATTGGCTCACTTGATATTATTAGCTAATTACATCAACCCATACTTTGAGGGGGAATTGATACATTTAAGTCCATTCTAGATCAAAACCAAACACAATTTCATACTTTTGATCGGGGGAGAAAATGTGACTTAAACATGTAAAACGGATAATTAAATGAATTCATTGATTCCTAAAAATCTAAGTCTATCCATGCAGTGCAAAACATCTTCGATTATCGACCGCACAATGGTGTAGGGGGAGCATAAGTGTTAATATGATCAACAATGTCAAGATACCAAAAGTTTATGTTATACACACGTATCTTGATAAATGACAAAGAATCTTTTGTTTCATGTTCGTGAAAGTGATCTTATGGAATGCTGAGGAAAGAGATGTTGTTCCACCAGGGTATTCGTATGAATGCTCATGCCTGGTCTTCGGACTGCGCCCACTAGTGAAGTGGATTTCCATAAATGTACTTGTACAAGTTTGGATTTCCCAAGGCACTTCATATCTTTCAGGATATATTTCAAAACATCATCAGAAGCATTCTGATTTAAACTTTCGTTTGTGCCCCAAACAAATTTTATAAGCACATCGAATGTTTTTCAAATCATTTTTGCCACAGGCCTTCTACGGTACTTAATTGTATTAAGAAGTAAATCGCTGAAAAAAAAGGAATTGGTACATATAGACCCAGCAGATAGTAACTGTACTGACTCACTCTTTACCATTCTATTGTAAGAAATACGTATAGTGTGTTTAGTCTTCGACATCTGGTCTAAGATAACGGCGCACATTAGGGAAACTGATACTAGGTATTAGAGGAACTAGCTTTGTCACGTGCCGGAAAACGCTGTCAAGAAGTCTTAAATGAATCCTATCTGATCACAAGGGCCGTATTCAATACTGTAATCATTGATCCTCACGAATCAAAGTAATTGAACCGCCAGATTGAGTATCGTCTATACTCGGTCCCTTCAAAATATAAAACCTTGCGTGTTCACAAAATGTATTTCTAGAACAACCACTAAGTGATTTTACAAACAAAATTTTTTATTAGGTGACTAAATTGTTTCTATACATAGGAATGTCGACTCAAAGTATCTGATGCAAGACATGCTCATATCCTTACTCACATATCTGAAGAAATCAAGAAAGTTTACATACAAAGCTTCCGCACAATCTCTGAAAATCAATGTCTTCTTCAAATGCTAAACGTTATGGAGATTAGAAGAAGATACATCATCAAAGCTTTCCAGATTCCAACAGATATGAGCATGTGAGACTAAAGATCAGCGTATGGCAAAGTCAAAGCGAAAGAAGATCACAAAGTAATTCAGAGAAGTAAAGCTTAAACAAGTCAAAGATCAAGATCAAGTCATCACATCAAGTTCTGAAGATCATGATCAAGGTGTTAAAGATTGAATTACCGAAGCACATCAAGTAAAGTACCCTATCAACAAACGGAGCTAAAGAGACAAGCACGAAGAGCTACTCATGACCTCATCTAGGGGGAGATTGTTAGGATCACATAAATGGACCCAAACAAAGAAGCTTCGGTCACTCGAAGTTACAAGACAAAAGTCTAGCTCGAAAGACTATGTTATTTAATGTTTATTATGTATAAGGGCCAAGATGTAAAAAGCCCAAATAGAAAGCCCTAAAAGGTAAATCCTTTTAGTATAAATACACCTAGTTTAGTCAAAATTAGGTTAGCTTCTCCATTTCATTTTTCATATTAGGGGTTTGTAGCAACTTTTTGTTTTCTTTCAATCAAAAGTTCTTCATTGTTTTAATCTTTGTGCCATTGATCTTGGCATGGGTACTGGTGTTTGTTGCAGATGTGTGATGAGAGGAGTAGGTGGAAGAGTTGTTGTAGACAAAAGAGGTGGCTCAGCAATAGTGGTGACCGGAACATCTACCAGTGAAGTTGCCTCAGTGTTAGGAGTAAATATTGTGTCAATACTTGTATCTGGACTGGGGTTAAGCATGTTAGAAACGAAGCCAGATGACATAGAAGAACTCTGTTGTTGACCTTCAGGATTGATCGGAGCGGTGATTATCACATGAGTATCTTTCATTACTTGAGTTCCTTGAACATTAGGTAGTGGAGCATCTGTCATCACAATGTCTCTTCCCTCCAGATTAAAATTCACGTCCCTGTATAGTTCATTCGCTTCATCCTCTTTATGTGTCGCCTCTTTCGCACCTTGAACTTCTTCATCACTGTCTTTATTACTTTCATCATCAATTTCTTCTTCATCTAGTCTTGCTTCATCATCATGAGTGGAAAGCTTGGGGTGAACAAAGTCATCACCATCGTTATCTGAATCAGTTTGCTCTTCATCATCATCTTGATTTGTATCATCTAGAATTACATCATCTTGATTATCAACATCGTCATCTTCATCATCTTTATCAACATCATCATCATTGTCAGCATCATCATCATTGTCTTTACTCACATTCACTTTATCATCATCTTCTTCTTCACTTGACTTCTAAGAGATTTGCTCATCATCAGATTTATAGTCGGTACATCGGGAACCCTTGGTATACTACCAGTTCCTTCATCTGCACCTGAGCCGCTGGCATGAGAGCTGTGAGTTTGTATTATGCTTCTTTTTGTTTCTAGCTTTATTTGTTCAGCTTCAGTCAAAGCAACCTCAGATAGCACTGTTAAACCTTTTGACTTTGTTACAGATTGCTTTTTCTTGGCAGGTTTATCTCCCTTTGCTACGGTCTTGATTCTTTTTCCTTTAGAAGCTTGAGTAAGCTTTGTCTTGGGAGATGATTTAGAATCAGCTTTCTTCTTTGTAGATTTTGGTTTTGGAGTCTTTTCACCAGTAGCATAAGCATGGTAAGTCATGTAGGCTTCGAACTCCAGCATGGCTTGGTTGGTCAAGTGCTGAGGGAGAATAGTGTCGTATACTGTTAGGATCACATAAATGGACCCAAACAAAGAAGCTTCGGTCACTCGAAGTTACAAGACAAAAGTCTAGCTCGAAAGACTATGTTATTTAATGTTTATTATGTATAAGGGCCAAGATGTAAAAAGCCCAAATAGAAAGCCCTAAAAGGCAAATCCTTTTAGTATAAATACACCTAGTTTAGTCAAAATTAGGTTAGCTTCTCCATTTCATTTTTCATATTAAGGGTTTGTAGCAATTTTTTGTTTCTTTTCAATCAAAAGTTCTTCATTGTTTAAATCTTTTGTGCCATTGATCTTGTGCTTAATCCATGGAATGATCAAAGGGATCCTACAATTGGTATCAGAGCCTACAAGATTGATGTATTGATTTGGTTTGTATTTTTTTTCTATTGATTTCGAAAAAAAAAGAGGTTTTTGTTTTTGATTATTTGTTTGTTTTTTATTCTTGATTCAAAGATGGTTTATGTTTAATCTAATATCATTCAAACCATCTTGTTAGCAATCAACGATCTCGTGATTTTCTTTTGTTCATTTTTTGTTCGAATGGATTAAAAAAAAAGGTGTCGAGATTTTTTTTCTTCTTGTTTGAGGTTCAAGCTAATCATTGTTAAGGTTGTTCGTGTTGTTAAGTAAGAAAAAGGTTATTGGATTCGTGTTTTGTGTCCACCGAACGAGAAAAAGGATTTGACAATCGAACGAGTTCAATTCTTCAAGCATTGAACGAGTTTATCCTTCAAGAACCGAACTAGTGGCATTCAAGGTTGGATCGATCGAGTAAAAAACAAGACGATCGAACGAGTTCAAGTCTTCAAGCATCGAATGAGTGTGTTCTTAGACAATCGAACGAGAGGATCGATCAAGAGATCGAATGAGAGAATCGAACAAGAGATCGAACTAGGAAGATCGAACAAGCTTCAAAGAGAAAAGGATCGAACAAGGGATCGAACAAGACAATCAACGAGAGGATCGAACAAATCCAATCGAACAAGTGGATCGAACGAGACGATCGAACGAGAAGATCGAACGACACGATCGAACGAGAAGATCGAACGAGACGATCGAACAAGATGATCGAACGAGACGATCGAACAAGACGATCGAACCAGACGATCGAACAAGACGATCGAACAAGACGATCGAACAAGACGATCGAACAAGTTAATCGAACAAGAGGACCGTACTAGCAATCCTTTTTGAATCGAACAAAAACAAACTCAAACTCAAATTAAATGAATCATCAATCATTTACGATCAGATCATTTATAAACAAACTCATTCAATGGCAACCAATGAAGAAACAAATGCTGCTGGCACCGATACTCGTCCACCAATGTTAGTTGAAGATGATTACGATTCATGGAAAATTCGCATACAAAGGTACATTCGAGGGAAACCAAATGGGAAGATTATATGGAAATCCATTCAGAATGGACCTACACCTCACCCGATGGTCACAAATCCTCCACCTACTGGTTCTACTATTGTGCCCGCACCAAGGAAAAAGCTTGATTCTGAGTTCAATGACGAAGAAAACAAGCTCCACGTGCGTGGTATGACACGCTATCAGCGTTTCTAATCAAGTCAGGATTTACAAAGGGCGTGGTCGATCCAACTTTGTTCACCAGGAAAGCAGGCAAACATATTCTACTGG
>BQNB010083185.1:1686-29104 GCA_026074375.1 Tanacetum coccineum
ATCGAAGTATTTATGAAAATACCCTCAACAGCATTAACTTAGAACCAGCAATAGTAACCCAGCAGTAGTAAGTTTTATGCCTAGCAGCATTAACTTATAACCAGCAGTAGTAAGTTATGCCTAGCAGCATTAACTTTGAGTCACCATTATTAACTCCAATTCTATTTCAAAAAGCTTTTCCATCATCAATCTAATACTTTTCTTTGCTTTTCCTGCAAAATATTAATCCAAAAACCAAGAAAACGCAAGCCATAGCAATTTTCACAATTATCACAGTATTAATTATACCTAGCAGTATTAAGTATAACTAACAATAGTAACTTAGCAGTATTAAGTATAACCAGCAGTACTAATTATACTTAACAGCAGAAACTTTTAATGACATGAATAATAGTACTAATTCATACAAAACTCTACAAAAACATAAAGAGATAAAAGACTTTAAAGATTCATCATCCAATACTAACAATCAAATATTGAAATCTACTTACATCAAAAGCTTTTGTAAGCAAATCTGCAACATTCTTGTCAGTATGGATTTTGACCATTTGAATCAATTTCTTTTCATTAGAATCTCTAATAAAATGATGTTTGATCTCTATATGCTTTGTTTTTTAATGAAAAACAGGATTTTTAATTATGCAAATAGTACTGAGAACACACACACACTTTGGTGAAATGATACAAATGAATCCTCACCCCTCCATGGAAGTATGGAGGGGGTATTTATAGGTCAAGACAAGGGAAACTATTCTAACTTAACAATTCTAGTCCCTGCATGTCTTGCCTAATGATAACTAGTGTAATTCCGTATTAGTCAACATATTTTAAGGCTAACAATCTTCCCCCAATATGTGGACATACGAAATTACTTACAATGTTCCTATCAAGTACAATTACAACACAATAAGGACTTCCAAAGTGCTTCCAATGCTGAAGATGACATTTGTGACTTCCTGTCTTGATACTTGTACTCCAGCTTGGATCTTCTGTGTCTTTACTTGTTCTGGAACCATTGTAGTATGCATGAGTTGGATTAACTTCCCCCCAATTCATGCAGCATGTCTTGAAAAGCTTTCTTCATAGACTCCTTTTTGGCGAAGTTTCTGAATCAGCTTCCCCCCAAACCAACATCCCTATCTTGAGCAGATTCTAAAACTTTGATGTAGCTAGAAAAAACTTCTATTTGACATTAACATGCACAGCGGAATTTTGTAAAAGTAGAAAACCACATCAAATACTACTGCTACTTGTCATTAGGTCTTGGTGAATATTCGTTCGGGGCTACATGCAAGGAATCAGCAACAATTCTTCTCATGTATGCAGAATACTTCACAAGCCATACTAGGTAAAGTAGTATATACTATTTCCCCCTGGAAGTTAACATAGTAACATCAAAGTCAACTAAGTCCCGGATGTACACGTTTTCCCCCATGATGGTTTTGAACTCTCGGAAGCATCATTGACGTGTACGCACATATACTCGAGAAGTTCTTGTCATAAGCATCAATCTTGAAAAGTTATGAAAGACATTGAAGAACTTTGAAGGATTTTGCTTAGACTGTGAAGTACCATTGACGTTCTGTAGCTTCAATTATCCTGTGAGAATTGCTGATTACATCTCAACCTTTAAACTCTATGGCTAACTTACCAACCTCGAATTCTGTCGGCTTTTGTTGTGACCATATGAGTTGAAAGTAAACTCTGATAAACCAAACTGAAACTGAAGTAAAATCCCCCAAATTTGTTACTTAATCTTGCACTGTTGTTGATTGGAAGAAAGGTGCAAGATAAATCTAATAAAATCTATACACAACCAGAAAGTAATAAGAAGTTACAACACCATCATAAAATATCTACATCGACATCTGCGTGTGACACTGAGTACTACAATGTAACTCCTTTAAGTGATAGCTATAACCCGTGAGCACTATAATGTAACTCCTTACATCAGGAAATAACTAGATAATCTAGAGTCAAAATCATAACGGTAACGCTCAAGCAACTCATCAATCGATAGATGGGTTTGATGAAAAGGTTTAGAAATAAAAGGAAGTCTCGATGATGAAATAAGTAGACGCCTTCATGAAACATACTTCAATCTCAAATAAGGGGTACCAAATCAACTCCGTGATCACTTGTCATCTTAATCCGAATCTTTGCCGGTTTAGAACATTTAGTGGAATCTTCTTAGATCAAATTTAAATTACATTTTCCACTTAATTTTAAATAAAAAATATTAGTATTTAAATACAATGATTAAAATTATCACATGAAAAATTCCACGGGAGAAAAATTTTCCACTAATATGCATGAATTCATTTTCCTTGATAGCTTTCCTTCCAACAGTAATATGTGTGATTACCAATATTTATTAAAACATGACATGAAGTGAAAAATTGATATTAACGCCACAAACTGTTGAAGACGGAGTGAGATCCTTTAGTGAACAATTTATATATATTAAATGACATTATAAGTTTCCACATTTTAAATTTCACAAAATGTGTTTGGAAACATAAATTGAGATTATATGAAAAAAGTATGTACCCAATACATTAAAAGGTTTGCTTTAAAAGCTCCCCCTCAGAAATTGATTCACATAAAATGACATCCTTTGTACCACAACTTTTAAACATATTCGAGGAAGGGAGTGTTGAACACACAAGTTTAACAAATACCACTTTTTATGGAAAAATACTACAAATTATATTGTAGACAATTTGACATTGAAAGTTCTTTTTGAAAATTGTGTTAAACGGTTTTAAAAAACACATGATAGAAGACTTATCTTCTATATGTAGAGTAAGCTGTAACACTCCTATTTTTACATATAGCAGCAGAAGCTAATCTGGGGTATTACTTCATGGATACAACAATCATAATCATAGTAAACGACTAAAAAGAGACGTTGTTCAAAAGATACATTATCATTCATTTAAAATCAGAGTTTTACAAAGGCAAGCTCCCAAAATATTTTTCAATTAATCATACAAGTGAATGATAACAAGTTTTAGTCATCTTAAAGTCCATGTCCACTCGTTCCATAAGTTGCTCATTACCTTGAGCTAAACATGCTAAAAAGTCACACAATGGTAGAGTGAAATTCATATGTTTGAAATGTAATAGTTGGAATACAGTTCATCATAAGGTAATTGTTATAAAAGCAGTGTCCATAATAATGCGTAATATGGTATTGGTTACGTTGATATACACCCGTTATTAGTAATAATTGTAACTAAAACAATTTTCAATGGGAAAATGGTATTGCATGATAATGTTAGTGGAAAGTAATGCGTTATGTCTCGACTAAGCACATGGCACACTACTGACTAGTGTATATATACACCCAAATAGAGTGATAACATATATATAATAAAAAATATATATATAAATATATATTATATATAGATATATATAATATATAAATATATATAAAAAAATAGATAATGGCCCCCCTGGTATAGGTAATTGGCCATATACCTATGCAATTTCAAATATAGTGTGTTTGGATACCTATCCGGCTAACACAAAACAGGATTCGTCAATCCCGATATGATCTATCCACAAATATTTACGTCACCCATAAGTGAATAATGGTCCATGATAAAGAATAGACTTATAGGCATAAGTAACTTAGACATTAATTGTAATGGTATATCAGGTTAGCATATAGTCTGGAAAAAAACACTTGTATTCGTAATTTATAGCATGTATCCCCCTCACGGGTTTATGAAAACATTAAAGAGATTAAAAAGTGAGGCTATGAACTCACTAAGTCTTTGAAAAGTAATAACATTGTTATAAGATAAATGAGTATGTAAAAAGATCTTGGTAAACAAGAATTAAAAAAAAAACATGTTATCCCCCTCGCGGGTTTATAAAACATGTAAATAAGTAAAGGCGAGGTTATGAACTTCACCTGATAGGTAGTTGTAATAATTATTCCAAAATGAAAGCTGACGACCTTATCACAATCTTAACAGGGAAGGTTGATATAGCAAAATGATAGTAAACAGCCACGTCACGCAACCTGAGTAAATATGTCAAGTCTTAGGTAGATTGTACTCTAGAACTTTGGTTCAGAGAGTCTAATATTGTTATGAGTATGATTTGAACTATTGGGAATTATTGTATCACCGTTCGGGCCATCATAATTCAGAAGTCATTAAGTAAACGTTTAAGGATCTAGGGAACTTTAAATCGTAAACTCAACAACTCAGTCAGAACATAATACCAAGATGAAACCCCTTAATATGAAGCTCCCTAGTAATGTGATAGGGGGGGGGGGGGGGGGGGGGGGGGGGGGGGGGGGGGGGGGGGGAAAAAAAAAAAAGGGGGGGGGAAAAAAAAAAAAAGAATATATAATCGGTTTTAAGCGTTTTGATCAATATCTGGAAATGATAAGCACGACAAGCGTTAATTAAAGTTATGTCTTGTAATGTTTTGAATACATTTTTATACTTTTTCAAAATGTTACATTTTAGACCCTTGAGAATGAAAAATGGCAAAATATACCCTTGGAGTTTGCACTTTTACAAGTTTGGTCCTTCTAGTTTAAAAGATGTACAAAGTAAACCTTATACTTTGGAAAGTGACATAATAGACCCTTATAGTTATAACTTTCATAAAATGACATTTTCAGTCCTTTTAGTTATAAGTTTCAGAAAGTTACGATATATACCTATTGCATGGATAATATTTACAAAACAAGTCCGAATTGCCATGCAAGCTTATTTTAACATTCCAAAATACATTTGCAGGCTATAGCTTATTAATATAAGCTAAAATATGAAGGTTTAACTTAACAAAAGTTTAGATTAACGATTCGTTAAGCTAGAAATCAAAACGGATCGAATTAGGGTTTTATAATGAAAACGCGTAGGTTTTTAATTTAAATTCCTTCAAGACTTGATAAAGTGGTTATAATAACATTATTTAAGCATGTTAGCTTAGATTATAAAAACATTTTATCATATTAGCTCATAGATTCAAGAAAAACATGAAATTAGGGTTTCGGGTGTACGATTTTGGATTAAAATGGCAAAATAAGCATGAATTGAGTTATAAAACTTTAACAAGAGTTTATGTATGATAATATGAAGATCATAAGGTGAGTAAGGATACGTATGAAGAATCATAACCTGGGTTGAGCTTATAGCATGAAACTGGTCGAAATCGGGACTTATTGCACTCGTCCCCTAGAATAACGACACTGGTCTTTTTCTTGGTTTTAAATGCTCACTTCTGATCTTGAGACTTCTTAGTAACTCTTAGGAACTTATATGGCAAATGATTGCTGCTGAATAATGGGTTTTATAGAGATGAAGTGGGAGATGATTTAAATAGAATGGTATGTCGAGTCTATTTAATAGTGTTCAAATGACTTTGGAGACCAAGGTAAGTAATAAGGTAACCACATTATTCTATAGTGGCTGTATTGTAGATTAATAGTGTGAAGTTGTGATGGCTTATTGTGGTATAATAGGGGTTCCCACCCCATGTGGATATGGTTTAAGGTGGAGGACTTTCCACGGCTGCCTTGGGAGGCTGTAGGTGTGTAAAGTGAGCCCTTTATTAGCAAACCAGGAATTATTTAAGACCCTACTTGTAAGCTGTTATAAGAACAAGGAGGTGAGTCATGGAGGAGCTTAGTTGCCAAAGAAACCTTACAAAATGGTAAAATTTGCAAATTGTAGTCGCGGTAAACTAGGGCTCGAAATGGTTTTTCAATCTTGCCATTTTGAGTACTCTGTGATATAATGATATATATATTTCACAATACTTGTATTAAGGATAATTAGCAATAATTAGATAGGTAGTTCTTGTTAAAATGGTGAAAATGAGTAAACGGTCCCAAAGTTCAATTAGGGAACGTTTATGGTTGTCTTGTATTATTTCGTGTACAATGAGATGAAATGGATGATAGAATATGATTGATAATAATGAGAATTAAGTTATTACAACTTATTTGAGTGATGGTTTGAAGTTAAAAATGGATAAATAACGATAAACTGGTCCATGGTTTTTGTATTTTACTCGTGTTAGGGTTTCTATGTTTCATTTTAATGAATCTTATGAATGTGATGGATGATTATGGAATGTAAATTAAGTAAATGTACATTTATTTTAACTTGTACATGATGGATTAAACAATTTCTTTGAAAACAGAGGTAAAACGGCTATTTAGGATGTCGTGTCAATAATGACTATGTACAATAAGCTTTAAAGGATTTGTACCTAATTTTGGGAGGGAAAGTAATATTCAAAAGAGATGTTAAAAAATATATACTTGTAATCTGCTTTATGTAGCTTGTACATTCGCTTTAGAAAATTAATCTTCATATAATTAATGGTTAGAGGTTAAGATGAAAACATTTTATAACGATCGTTTATGAATATAACGTTTGCGAATTGTCATTATAAGAGTAATGTTACTTTGTAATAATTATATTAGGATATAAACTTGACATTATATGATGTTTTGCTTGACATATGACGAATGAAAGTATTGATATAGTTAGGTTTGCGTGATCTGTTAACTTTATATAATCAAGGTACGTTTGCATATTCAGATATTGGTAATGCATGTAATTAATAAATCGAAAATTTCCCCCTACAAATTGTGTATTATTAATAAAATAGGTTGATTTTGCATTTGATTAACTTATGGGTTGTTATAGTCTCCACCCCTTAAAGAAATCTCGTCCTAGATTTATTACAAAATCCGTGAGAGTATGTCAAGGAAAGATTGTGAAATTTGTAAAAGAAGTTGCTAATCATGTTGGACCACATAATTAGAAATGAAACAGATGATAAAGGTAAAAATGATAAATGAAAAAAGTGAAGAAAAGGAATTATTTTGTACACACGGATTAAAAGACAACTTCTTTGTACGAGTATGCTATATACTTAAGCCCTACTTTATTTAGAATTTGTCATCTTACCAAAGAGAACGTCCAAATCCTTGAAACTGAGAAATATAAATTCATAGTTCGAAGATTTATAATTTCCTTATTCAAATGAAAAAGCGTCCTAATTCATTTCAATAAGATGATCATAAATCGTCTTACCTAAGCATAAAACATGATATCAAAACAGTAATGTACAAAAATGATATGATCATGAAAGGTAAGAAAAATATGGAGATATTAATTGTACTGACGCCCATATAGTCGAGGATGATAATTTATGTGTTCAAAGTTATGATGATAGTATTCAAGAGTTGAACATATGGAAATTTAAAGGAATATGACAAATGATTGACGAGTTTTGAATAACCAGATACCAAGATGTAACGGAATCATCACTTTATTTATTTCATGGATAACTTTACATATGAAACTTAAAAAAAGTCTATACTTATGCTACGTGTCTGTGTGTAGGATTCTAGATAAAAGCAACAAATGACAGGATGTAGTTGATGTTTTGGGTTTTCAAACTTAGAATGTGTTTCAGAAGATTTTGGTGATGAACTTGAATATCTTCGAGAGTTGTTTCTAGAGTAAAATCCTAGAGTGAACAAAAGCAAACTTGTCTCTAAGTACGCCCTCCTGTAGCCCTATTGTTTGCTTTTGAGCACCAATTTGCATAATGTCCTTTCTCTCCACGGACATTACAAGTTATGGATACTTATTGTAGGTTGTTTCTAGTGGTTGGTCTTTTGTTTCTGCAATTCTTGGTCAGATGACCTACCCTGTTGCAAGTCCGACACTTGACAGTGCAGGGTCCTATGTGATGCAGGGTGCACCTTTCACACAAGGGACGATTCCCAGTATACCCATTGGTGGGGGCCAAAAAAAAAGCATAAGTCCTAAAGGTTTCTTGCCTTCTATTCTGCTGTTGGTGGTAATCATTGTTACAACTGTTTTTATTATAGTTATTCTGATAGTTGTTGTTGTTGATGATGTTTCTCTTATCCTCAAGCTTTCGTTTGTGATTATGGTTCTTTGCACAGAATCATGCTTTATTATCTGATCCATTAACCTCTGGGCTATGTTAATGGCTTCCTCTAAAGTTTGAGGCTTCGAGAAAGTAACATTTCATTCAATACTTTTGGACAATCCACTGATGAAAACTTCCATAAGTTTCTCGGTGTTTGGTACCATGTTTGGGCATAAGACGGCTAATTCTTGGAATCTCCTAATGTAAGTCTTAAGATCATTTCCTTTTACAACCAAGTTGTAAAATTCGTCTTCCATCTTCTTGACTTCAGTTCGAGGGCAATACTTATTGGTTAAGAGCCTTTTCAATTCGGTCTAAGTGATTTGATTGGCTTGATTTATTCCAATAGGTTGAGCGTATGAATTCCACCAGGACAGGGCATCATTGGTTAAAGTACCGGTAGCAAATGTCACTTTGTTTTCCTCGGCACAGTTGCTACGAGAAAATACCAATTCAGTCCGCTCAAACCAGCGAATGAGGCCAACTGCTCCTTCCGTACCATTGAAGTAGAAAGGTTGACAGCTAACGAACTCTTTATAGTTTCCCATTTTTGTACAAAGTTTCCAGTAGTGTCCGTGTTCTTTTTGGGAATAACTAGCACTTGCCATTGTTGTAGCTTGTGCTTTCAGAGCTGAGGAAATGCCATTAGTAATCAGTTGCTGGATGGCAGCTAAAGTTATGGCTGGTGTTTCGGATGTTGACGTCCTTTTGGGAGGCATTCTATCAACATAAGACAACACGTAGTAAGAATGATATCACAAGTTTTGAAAGGTAATACTTAAAAGAAAATGTAATGCTTAAAATTGCTAAAATAAATGGCTTATTTTTTGAATCTTAAGACTTTAAGCATCTATAGGTTAATGGTATGATTCAAATGGATGGAGACGGAGAAAAATGATGCATAATATGGATACAGGGATGATGAGTGAAATAGATAAAAGATTGGTATTTATGAAACAACAAGGTAACAGGATTTTCCTTTGTATTAAGAACAACTTGTCTTAGTACTGTACATAGTCAAGATTTGACAAGTGTTTTTATTTATACCACACATCCCGTGGCTAGGATGAAGCTATAACTAGTCTGATAGTTTGCTGATTTTGAGCTTGTAGATTGCATAAAAAACTTCCTAAATTTGTTTTTTGGTGACGAGCTTGGATCTCCTCAATGATTTGTTCAAGATTGGAAATTCTGTAGTGAGCAAAGGAAATCTTATCCTTTTGCCCTAATTGCTTCTTGTGAAGTTTGATAATCTGAGTACGGATTCTCTTAAGTTCTCTTTAGTTCGTTACCATTTCTTCGTATGATCATTCTATTAATACGTCCTTCTTCCATTTTCTCAATGTGGTGAAAAGAGAGTTCATCTAAGTAATTCAAAATATCTTTGATTTGTTCCTCAAGATGTTTCATATGCATCTTAATCAAACTTTTTCCTATTTCAAATATTTGAGGTGGGGTAGGAGTATAAACTGAGAAAGATGGTGATACCAAATCACAGGTTTGATTCCAAGATGAATTAGATAACGTAGTTAAGGAAGAAGATGGGGGGTGGATTTGCTTCTTAGGTGATAATAGTTCTTCAGGAACAAAGAAATATCAGAGATCAAATAGTAGTGATGGTGGTAATACAGGAGATGGAGTTAAAAAACAGCGTGTGGAGTAATAATTATCAGGTGAGGAAAAGGTAGATTCCTTAGTATAAAATGCTTGTACGTCCTTTAAACAAGGATTATTGTAGAAAGGCGAGAATACTGGTGGGATCATATTATCTTTAGTGTTTTTCGAAGAGTTAAAAGAACTGCTTTCTGATGAAATTGGAAAATAATCCGATGAGACCGAAGTATAGTTAAGAATATTCATAGAGGAAAAAGCATCCTCAATATCGGAAGTAGAGTGGTTGGGAGAAGACATCATTCTGATAACAACCTAGTTGTAAATAACATAAGTTATTTATAAGTATAGAATATATATATATGTATCTTTACATACTGTTCTGTGAATTCAGTGGCACGTGAGACTTTGATGCTAGAAAACAAGAATGTGTTATAGTTAAGGTATGACCTTGATCTCTATAACCATTGCGCAGATACATTCTGTATCCCCCCCATTTTTACAAATAGCATCGAAACTAAAACTGGGGTATTACTATGGATACTAAATCAATAATCATAGAAAACGACTCAAAAGAGACGTTTGTTCAAAAGATATGTTATCATTCATTTAAAATTAGAGTTTTACAAAGGTAGATCATAAAATCTAGTTACATACAATGTGAATGATAACAAGTTTTAGCCATCTTTAAGTCCATGCCACTCCGTGCCATAAGTTGCTCAATTACCTGAGATAAACATGCTAAAAAATGTCAACATAATGGTTGAAGTGAAATTCATAGGTTTTAAATGTAATATTTGAATACAAGATCATCATAAGACAAGCGTTAATTAAAGTTTTGTCAGGTAATGTTTTGAATACATTTTTATACTTTTTCAAAATGTTACATTTTAGACCCTTAAGAATGAAATATGGCAAATTATACCCTCGGAGTTTGCACTTTTACGAGTTTGGTCCTTCAAATTTGAAAGATATACAAAGTAAACCTTGTACTTTGGAAAGTGACATAATAGACCCCTATAGTTATAACTTTGATAAAATGACATATTCAGCCCCTTTAATTATAAGCTTCAGAAAGTTACGATATATACCCATTGCATGGATAATATTTACAAAACAAGTCAGAAATGCCATGCAAGCTTATTTTAAGTTTCTGAATGACATTTTCAGGTTATAGCGTATTAATATAAGCTAAAATATGAAGGTTTAACATAACGAAAGTTTAAAATAACGATTCGTTAAGCTAGGAAGCAAAACGGGTCAAATTAGGGTTTCAAAACGTAAACGCGCGGTTTTAAGTTCTAATTCCTTCAATAATTAATAGAGTGGTTATTTTAACATTAATTAAGCATGTTAGGATAGATTATAAGAACATTTAGCCATTATAACATTTAGTTTTAACAAAAACATAAAAATAGGGTTTCGGGTGTACGTTTTTGGATCAAAATAGAAAATGAGCATGAATTAACTTATAAAACTTTAACGAGAGTTTATTTAGGATCATATGAACATTATAAGAGTGTAGAAGCAGAAGTAGAACATCCAAAACCAGAGTTTGAACTTCAAGGAGCAAAAATGGTGGAAATGGGTCGTTTCGGGTAGTATTTCCACTTGTACGCCTTGTATCTTGTTCCCGTGGCTTCAAATCTTCAAAGATTTGCTTGAATGATGTTCTTAGATGATCCTAGGATCATATGGAACAGAGAATGTTTGCTTAATTGGGTTATAGAAAAAAGAGATGGGAGATGATTTGAAATGAGGGGTGTTAGGTCCTATTTATACACGAACAACCTTAGGGACCAAGGGTTCTAGTTAAAATTGATCTAGGACACATGTGTAAGCTATAGGGTGATGTGTTTAAGCTAACAGATGAGTTGTATGAGCTAGAAATAAGCTAGAGCATGGTGATGAAGACACATGCTTGTCGCGGCTGCCATTGGACAAAAGAGGAGGTTTTATCAAGCTTGGAGGCCAAGGGGGGAAGAGAGGTGCTTGTAAGCTGCTATGGATTGTGAGGTGCTTGTCATAGAGGAGTTTGGTCACATGGTTGGGTGCTTAATGGGTCAAAATTAGTGGTAAATGGGTTGCGGGTCTGTTTTGTTCCGATTAGGGTTTTCTCGTGTTTTCAAGCTTATAATTCGTGTGTACTTGATCCAAGATGATAGATTATCGATCTTAAGGTTTGTATTAAGGATTATAATCAAGGTTTGATAAGTTGTTTGGGTTAAATGGGTTGAAAATAAGTTAACAAGGTCGCGGGTCATTTTAGGGCACGTTAGGGTTTCATTAGGGTTTTCAAGCTTATAATTCTTGTACATTGCTAAGAAAATGATAGATGATGGATGGTAAACTCATTTTATGAGTTTACAATGGCACTTGATTGATTGTTGGAGGTTAAAATGGTCAAAAACGAGTAAACGGGTCAAATGTTCCATTTTGGTATGTTTAGGGTTTCTCGGATTCATTTTACGTATAAATGAAATGAAATGATGAGATGATGATGAAATAGGATTGACATGGTTGTAAAATAAGTTATTACAACGTATTTGAGTGTTGGTTGAGGTTTAAAATGGATAAATATCGAGAAACGGGTCATGGTTTAGTATTTTGCTCGGGTTAGGGTTTCTAACTTGGATTTCTTGTAATTTTATGAAATGAGAATGATTATGGATTGAAAATGTAATGCATGACTTGCTTGTAACTTGTACTTGATAGATTGTACAAGATTACTTAGGAAAACAGAAGTAAAACGGCTATTTGGACATTGTGCATTAATGACTTATACATTATGCTTTAAAGGACTTGTACCTTATTTTAGAGGGAAGATGTATTCAAATGAGATGTTATATTACTTGTATATATGCTTTAGTAGCTTGTACATTCACTTTAGATATTAACCCTTCATGGAATTAGGGTTTAGAGGTATACGATAACGGTTTAAAGCCCGTCTTGATATAACGTTGTGAATGGTACATTATATGAGTAATGTACTTTGTAATAATGATATTAAGATATTGAATTGACATGTTATGATGTTTGCTTGACATATAAATAGATATAGATGGCATAGGTAGGTTGCATGAGCTCGTCTACTTTAGTTATGTAAGTTACATTGCATATTGAGATATTGGCAATGCAAGTAATGAAAAAAATTCCCTGTACAATTATGATCAGAGTAAAATAGGTTGATTTTGCATTTGATGAAAATTTTGGGTTGTTATAGTCTCCACCCCTTACTGAAATCTCGTCTCGAGACTTAGTCGGATGCCAAAAAGATGACAAGGAATGATTATGAATTGTAAGAGAGTTGCTCAATCATGTGGGATATAGATGAACAGATGATGAAGGTAATAATGATAATGATTAAGTAAAGAAAAAGAATTATTTGTATAAACATGTTGAAAGAAACTGCTGTACGTTATGCTATATCTAAGCCTACTATTATATAATTTATCACTTACAAAAAGAAACGTTCAACTCCTTGTAACTGAGAATTTATAAATTCATAGTTTAGAGATTTATAATTTCCTTATTCAAATAAAGAAGCGTCCTAATTCATTTCAATAAGATGATCATAAATCGTCTTACCTAAGCATAAAAACATGATATCGAAACGGTAATGTGTAGAAAATGATATGATCATGAATTAAAAAAATACTTCGATAATTAAATGTACCTGACTCCCGTACTAGTCAATGATAAATAATTTATGTTTCAAAGGTATGAGAGGGTAATCAAGTTAAGACCTAATAGAAACGATGGAATTTGAAACATGTCGATTTTTGATATCATCATATAACAAGATGAAATAGAATTATGCACATTAATTACATGGATAAATTTTACATATGAAACTCTAAAGCAGGTTGAAACTTATGCTACGTAATCTCAAGATAGGATTCTAGATAAAAGCAATAAACGACAAGGATCGTAGCTTGATGTTTGGGGTTTTTAGATTGAAGAAGATTCTGATGAAATTTGATCCATTAACCTCTGGGCTATGTTGGTGGCTTCCTCCAAAGTCTAAGGCTATGAGGCAGTAACATTTCCTTCAATACTTCTGGTAATCCATTGAGGAACACTTCCATAAGTTTCTCGGTATTTGGTACCATGTTTGGGCATAAGACGGCTAATTACTGGAATCTCCTAATGTAAGTCGTAAGATCATTTCCTTTCACGGCCAAGTTATAAAATTCGTCTTCTATTTTTTAACTTTAGTTCGAGGGCAATACTTATTGGTTAAGAGTCTTTTCAATTCGGTCTAAGTGAATTTATTAGCATGAACTTATGCCAAAACGGGTTGATCGTATGAAATCCCACCAGGATAGAGGCATCATCGTTTCAAGTATCCGGTAGCAAATGACACTTTGTATTTTTTCTCAGTCACGTTACTACGAGAAAATACTGATTCATTTTAGCTCAAACCAGCGAATGAGGGCCAACTGCTCCTTCCGTACCATTGAATTAGAAAGGTTGATAGCTAACGAACTCTTTATAGTTTCATGTTTTTTCTACAGGTGTTCCAGTAGGTCCAGTGTTCCTGTTGGGATTACCAGTACTTTTCATTGCTGTAGTTTGTGCTTCTAGAGCTGTGGCAATGCCGTTAGTAATGAGTTGCTGGATGGTAGCTAAAGTTATGGTTGTTGACGTCCTTTTAGGAGGCATTCTATCAACATAAGACTACACGTATAGAGAAATGACATCACAAGTTTTTAAAGGTAGTACTTAAAAGAAAACGTGATGTTTAAAATGCTTAAAGAGTAATGCTCATTTTTCAATTTTAATCACTTAGAGGTTATGGTATGATTCATAATGATGAAGACGGAGATAACGATGCAAAATGTAAGAGATGATGATTGAAAAGAGATAGATATAAATTAAGGTAAGTAACGGGATTCTTCATAAAAAGAACTAGCTTTCCTGACCTCTACAAAGTCAAGATATGACAATTGGTTTTTTTAGTATATTCCACATATCCCGTGGACTAGTATAAAGCTATAACAGTTTGTTGATTTATGATCCGTTAGATGACATCGCTAAAGAGCATCCTGATCTGTTTGTGACGTAGCGTTGGTTCTCCTCAATATAGGTTTCAAGATTGGAAATTCTGTCGTGAGCAAAAGCAATCTTATCTCTTTGCCCTAATTGCTTCCTCTAAAGTTTGATAATCTGAGAACGGACTTTCTCAAGTTCAATCTTTAGCTTGTTATCTTCTTCCATTTTTCCAATGCGGTGAAAAAGATTTTCTAATAATCAAAATATCTTCGTTTGATTCTCATGATGCTTATATGTTATCTTACTTGAATTTTTTCTAAAATTTTCAAATATCTGAGGTGGGTAAGAGGAAAACTTAGAAAGAAAGTGAATACAGAATCACAACTTTGATATCCTAGATATTAGAAAACATAGTGAAAAAGAAAGATGTGTAATAGATTTGCCTTTTATGTGGTAATATTTCCTTCAGGAACAAAACAGAAATATCGGGGAACAATAGTAGTGATTGGAGGGTAATACCGGTGATTGAGTCAAATAGCTGTTGTCGTAATAAGATCTGGTGATGAAATAGGTGATTTCTTAGCATAAAATGCTTGTACATCCTTTAAACAAGGATTATTGTAGAAAGGTGAGAATATCGGTGGGATCATGTTATCTTTAGAGTTTTTTGAAGAGTTAAAAGAACTGCTTTCTGATGAAGCTGAGAAATAATCTGATGAGACCGAAGTATAGTTAAGGATATTCATAGAGGAAAAAGCATCCTTGATATCGAAAGTAGAATGATTGGGAGAATACATCATTCTGTTAACAATCCAGTTGTAAATAACATAATTTATTTATGGTATAATATAGTATAATAATTATGTATCTTTACAAACTGATCCGGAATGTAGTGGCACGGAGGACTTTGATGGCTACAAAAGAAATGTGGTTATAGTTAAGGTTTTGACCTTGTTCTCTATAACCATGGCGCTGATACGAATCTGTAACATCCCCATTTTTACATATAGCAGCGGAAGCTAATCTGGGGTACTTTAAAATTACAATGATGTTGTCTATGTTATTTGAGCTTGTTAAGCGGACAGAAATTAAAGTTGTTCATGCAACACACATTGCCGAGCTTATTTACATAATCAGTTGGTGTGGATGCACAAGGGTAATATAGTCATTAATGTTATCTTTTGATCTCGCACATCCCTACAATTACTGTGGTATATATATTAACGTTATCTTGTCCTTTTGTTATTCTAAGTGATGGTGACTTTTTCTATTCCTGGTGAAACGCTTATAGCCACTTTGAAGCACGCGTTAATACTATCAAGTGAGACTCTTGAATTATTAAAAAAGGTGAATATATAATTATTTTTCTCATTGTAAGAAAGAATAAAATTCTACTCGTTTAAATTTCCTGAGCCATATGCCAATTCATTTGACATAATCGATCAAGCCCTGCAAATTAATCTATCTATTCTCTCTAAAAATATTTGGACGACTATAAACACAACCTTTCACTTTAAATCCTTTACACACTATGAAAACTATAAAAATAGCATAAAGATAATTTAATACTACCATCTTGCTATTGGTTAAAATAATAAATGTCAATTCTAATCCGTACTCCCATCATTATAATATCCACAGTTTGTCACAACTTCACTGAAATCAAAAGAAATGAATCTCCCGGGTTACTTTAATGAACCTCCATTGTTGATTTCTATGAATTCTCTGACCCAATGTCACTGGCATGTTTTTTTTCACAAGTTAATAGTTGGATTTGGTGTTGATTATTTGTTTTCCCTTAGGCTATCTAAGGTATATTAGTGTCTATACATCATTAAACTAATAGCTTGCTTATTTTCACTATGTAGATTGTACATTTTAAGCTAATAAATATTTTTTATTTCAAGTGTATGGCGACGACTGTGATCAAGATGATAATATATATAGGTATGTGTTGTGGGTGTGGGAGGAATGATATGCAACACTTTTTGTCCAACTTTTACTTAGTTATTTAGCATGTCAAATGTGATAGATAAACCAGTGCCACCAAAAACCGCCTAAGAACTACTAAATGGAAACTCATGTTCATGAATCTAAAGAATTTTTTATTTTTATTTTTTTACCAATTATAAGTAAAACAAAGTTCTGATCAGTTATCTTCTTGATCATATAGTCTTCGCCATACACTTGAAAATAAAAAATATTTATTACCTTAAAATGTGCAATCAACCCATTTTCTAATCTCTATTATGCAGGCTAACAACTAGTTCGGATGTGGATATTAATGAATTTATATCAAAGTTTTATACTCAACTTCAACCGCATACTATATTGGTGATAAATATTCTTGGAGGTAAGTACAAGAAATTGTTGTGGAAGTTGCCATTTTATGTGCCCTCTGAACATGTTGCCTTTCTGATGATCTCAAGATTTAGCTCAACACGTATACCACTTTTTGATCTTTTCTAAGTAATTTCTAAAGGATCAGGTATTCCTTCCTTCTTTTCATGTGACTTGTTAATACAACAGAAATGTTCAAAGTTTTTATTCTAAGTATGTTTTGTGCTTGATTGTTTTAGGGAGGCCGGGGGAACTATGGAAAGCCCCTTGGGGCACAAACGCAATCGTTGACAAAATATTGCCTGATTTTAAATGGATTGTAAAAGACTTTAAAGATGGAATTTCTGCTGGTACTCTTGATGGAAGAATTTCAAATATCATTTGGTGAGGCTACTGCTGTTGTTATTAATAATCTATTATGTTCAATCAATGTGATACTGATAAGTTTCTCATTTGCTCAGTCATATGGAAGGCTGGTTTGGCCAACATGAAGATATTCTGTTAGGGGAACCAATGGACGACCAAAAGAATCAAAAGATAAATAAATCAGGCGGATTTATCAGAATAGGTGTCAACAACTCAAGTCTGCCATTATTTCCATCACTAACTACAAAAAGAAAACCTGTCATCATCTTGGTGCTCGACAAGGATATCCACGTAATGTATCTAACATATATAGCAAACAGGAAAACTGAAAAGCTATTTGTAATAAAGGTATGTCCTGAAAGAGGTTGTTTTATTTCTACAGATGTTGCCTTAGGAAAGCATGAAGGAATTGGAAAACCAATATATATACAAAATGCCTTCTGTTTCAAGTATATTTTACACTTACCAGAAATGTTACAAAAGTCAAAGGAAGGCTGTGAGAGATTATGCAAGCTATGCTACATTAGATCCCTTTTATGCCTATTATGTTATAAATCCCACAGGCATTTCTTACGGAGAATATTGTCTCTCCGAATGGTTAAAATGTATTCCGTTTGGAGGTGAGTGTATTTACTATCATAAACCTTATATATGCTTAGATGACAATAGTAAAATAGACATCAATTGTTTAAAATTTGTAAATGTTTGAATCCACTGCAAGTCAAGATAACTGAACATTAATCGATATGCAGGGAACTTGCCACAAACCTGTTGTGAAGGAGATCTTAGAAATATTAAAAACCCGCAATTTGTTTATCTATGTGGGACACGGAGCCGGTTAGATTATATATATATATATATATATATATATATATATATATTTCATCTTCAATGCATGTGATTTTTAAATAGTCATATTTTGGTATTATGATTTGAATGTATTCATGATTTTCTAGGCTCTCAGCACATATGGATAGATGCGCTTGTAAAACTTGATAGGTGTGCATCAGCCATCTTGATGGGTTGTTAGAGTGGGTTATTGGAATTTGGAAGGACCTTATATTCCAAAAGGTGCTCCAATAGACTATGTACTAGCTGGTTCCCCTATAGTTGTAGGCAATCTATGGGTTGTACGTCAGACTTGGGCGTTAGAATTTACCAAGAAATTACTCAAGACATTTGAAGGAGAATTGGAAGATGAAGCAGGCATTGTAGCCTGTCTTGATTTAGCAAGAAAGACGTATAATAATCTTATGTATAGAGCTGGTACAATTTGTTATGGGGTACCAACCCTGCTTCGGAAAAGACTACTTTGAGATATTTGTATTACCTATCTAAAATTGAGTATTATATGATCGATCAACATGTGGTATATTACTTGTGTTTTCTTATATTACCTCATGCTCCATCCATTGAGCTCCATTTCTCCTTTAGAATCTCATTATCAACTTCAGAATATTAAGTGAGGTTAGATCAATTAAAGGTTGTTGCAGCTAACATGCTGCTCTTGAATGAGCCCTTTGATATTTCTTCCGTCATATCCAAGCTTTCTAAGATTAATTTTCTTACCTTAAATGATAACTAAGAATGCCACTCACATCATTAGAATATTACTTACCTGTTTTGGTTGGTTGTGGGGATGGTATACCCCTCGTGAAGACTATAACCACTTGTGCCGTTCCAATCACTTTTACAAAACGAAATCTATTTTATAACTGAGTTGAGGCTAAGATGCGACGAGATTACATCAACTAAGATTTAAGCATAAAATGGCCTAATCTCTAATTAGTCATCGAGTAATTAGTTGCAACATATTAACTCAAAATAAAAAGATTCGAATAATAAAAACAAACTTTTCCGAACCGAATATGCAGAGTAGTAAGGTCGTGAGCTAATTTTAGTGTCATAATTCCTTTCAAATCCTCCTATGTTGTGCCAATTCCACCCAAAAGGTAACGGGTTACTTCTATGGCATGTCTTTATACAATGCTTAAGGCTCTCTGTCGGGTAGTAAAAGAGAAACTTTTATTTTATTATGAGCCCAAATGATGGATTTAATAAAATTGGCAAAAAAAAAGTTTGTTCTCGACGGACAATGTAGTTCAAGTGACAAGGTATAGTGTAGCAATAAGATCATATCTGTTAGGCTAATGATTAAAAGGGAGATTGGCAATGTCATCAGCGCATACATGCCTCAAGTGGGACTACTAGAAGCATAGAAGAGATTTCCTGACTCGCTAGATAAGCTTTTGAGTGTGTTCCTGACGGATCAACAACTTATTATAGGAGATAAATCTAAATGGCCATATAGGAGCCGCAACGGATGGATACTTGGAGGAGCGCATGGCGGCTTTGGGTTGGAATGACGAATGAAACATGCTCCTATATTTTTCTATGGACCACGATTGGTGCTCGTGCACACATTTTTTAAGAAGAGATATACACATCTTATTAGCTTCTGATCCGATGTGTGGTTATAGTTACCTTTTATCCTTTTTATTTTAGAAATTCTTCTTATTTAATCCTTACTTTACAAAACATATATATTCAACAAAAACTTTAAACCACCAGCTTCCAAGAAGGTGTAAACTCACCGTTTCTCGAAAAAGCTGTAAATTAGGGTCCATTTTCTGGGTTATATTCTCAACTTAGGTCCCAAGTTACAAGAAAAAAATGATCATTTGAGTGATAATCCCTTCAAGTTTAGAGTAATATATATCTTTGTGGTATCCATCCACACTCCTCTGCCCGAAGACTACTTCCTAAGCCATTTCACAAACTGAGCACAATAAATATCTTTGTGCTATCCATCCACACTCCTTAGCCTGAAGACTACTTCCTAAGCCAATGAGAAATGCCACACAAACAATGCTTGCAGTGACACTTGCTGCACCTACACCCGCCTTATTACCATCTACACAACTAGAAATTATTTTAGCTCACAGTGCAATGTCTTGTTTATTAGAAAAATATGTATATATTGAGTAGTAATTTATAAATGAAAGATAAGAAGTGAAATCTAAGGAAAAGAAAATATTACAACTTGATGAACTGATGACTTGATTGTTAAATTAAGATAGTATTTTGTAAGCATTTAAAAAACATGAAACAACATTCAACTTAATGAGTTTTCATCTGACCATAAATAACCTCTTTTGATTCGATAAAAAGACTCGCTCTAACGACCCATAAAGGACAATGTAGTTCTAAGTGATCATGTGTAGCAATAGGATCATATTGGTTAGGCTAGTGATTAAAAAGGAGACCGTCAATGTCATCGGCGTATACATACCTCAAGTGGGACTACGAGAAGCCACTACTACAAAAATTGGAATAGAGCCCCCCATGGGAGCCCGGCTTAAATGAGAAAAGAGGTCTATGCATGTATCCCCCCTCACAAAAACCTATAAAGCTCTCTTTTTTAGAAAAAAACCCGGCTTCATGTCATAAAGCCCGGTTATCAATTTACCAACCGGGAACTAATATTTTTAGTTTTTTACATTATTTGGGCTATTTTTTTCACCCCTTAATATTTTTTCTTCACATAGATCTAAACACAAACTTTTTGACCTACCATTGGTGCACATCCGTTCTATCGCCGCTCCTCCCTTATCACTGCTGTTACTAATCTCCTTCTATTGGCTTTTACTCATGGTTGGATCTCCCTTTCCTCCTATTATTGCAGGTGTGTATGTCAGATATTTGAATAATTTTGTGTTATTTTTGTATTTTTATATTAAAGTAAGGGGTTTTGTTTGTTGCATATTTTTTTTGTGTATTGATGAATCTATTTGTTACGAATCTTAGGGTGCAGGCATGTTATGGTTTTTTCTTTAATAAAGCTGGGTTTCTTTTATTAGCGGGGATTTTATGAGTATTTGATGTAATTGAAGTCATACGTGTAATTGTCATTCTTTATCTTCCACGACAACAAAATATCTGTAATTGGAAACTAAATTAATATTGAAGTTACCCTTGTACTTTTGAAATTGTCACCATGTATTAGAAGTGATGAAATTGTCACCATAGATTAGAAGTGATGCAGAGGAATAAACTTGTGGATTTTATTGACTTGAAACAATTCAAAACTTAAGATATCCGAGGATATTGTTTGTGATATGAATCATATTAGTAGTTTAAATGGTATGTGTTAATTTCATATTTAATTTATTTGATTTCTTCATGTCAAAGAAGGTGTACTCAAGTTTGCCAAGATAAGTCTTGATGCTCTTAGGATTGATAAAGAGGATAGCCTAGTAGTGGAAGCAATATTGTGAAGAAACATGGTATACATTCTATTATTTTAGCCATCTTTTTATTGATGTTAAAAAAACAAATTAGAAACTGTATTAACTTGTTTATGTTTGGTAGCAATCTTTTTATTGAATTTCCACGGGATAAAATACCGTTTACGCTTAAGAGGCACTTGCTCTTATGACATCAAAAGAAGCAAGAACGACGAGGATCTAAAATGGATTTGTGCTTGTTGAGAGGCACGATCCGGGTTTGTGCTGACTAACCACAAATTAAATGATGCTAATGAGATATAAGGTCCTTGCCTTTATATGTTTATAAAACAAAAATTAATAAGATGATAGGTACTCTTAATCAACACATGTGGCTGTTTTGGGGTGTTAATAACCAAATCTTTAAGGAATTAAAGTTTTTGTGTTATAAATGTGAGTTCCTATGAACGATAAACTCCTAGTTTTTGTGTTTTATTTGTGCAGTCTGTAGATATTACAAACACAAGATAGGTAATCCTTGGTATTTTTTCTCTTTCATGCTTGTCCATAAAATCTACCATGTTTCATTGTTATAAGGAGGAGCAGGAAATTTGATGAAGATTAGAGGAGCTCGCTGAATCAATTGTATGTGAAACATTTTCATTTTTTTGCTGTATCTTCATTGATTGACACATATATACATGTTACTGTCACATACATAATTTATAACATATTTCATGCTTGTGGCAGACTGCACTTGAAGGAATGCGTTATCTAATTAGAGAGGAAGATTTAACGACAGTTAAGAAGGATGATAACCTTGCTGGTTTTATTAGTGAATATGCTGTTATGCCTTTAACAAGTCCTATTGGATGGTTTAGTTACATTCCACCTGATTTCAATCTTTGAGACTGAGTTTGTTTTATTAACCTTTAACCTGTACGCAAATTTGTTTTTGTTGTTATATGTTAACAAAGACGAATACAAGTACCTAGTAAAGCTCAATTTAGATGGGGCAAATACCATAATTTAACTGAAATGTATTTCTTCTAAAGGGGGGGGGGGGGGGGGGGGGAACCTCTATATAGACTTCACATTTTATTTATTCTATTCCCGTGCTATGATTTTTTATATATGCAGGCCTCTTTGAATTACAAGGTCGGCAGGAAAGAAAGCTAAAAAACAAGAGGATCACGTTTGACTGCCTGACAAAAGATAGAATAATAGATGAAGATTTAGATAACAATGATTTCTATAAAATCGATGGAAATATAAATGATGTAACTGGGACTTTTTTGCTCTTTGAATTTGTATAAATCGCGAAAACTTATTCTGCCAATGTAGGTATTTTTTTTTAATTTTTATATTTCACATAGAGCCATGTTTTGCAATTGAAAACTGGGCTCTATCACCTTCAATAGACCCTGTTTCCAAAACCGGGCTCTATTTTGTTCTTGAATAGAGTCCCCTCCCCTTTAAGCCCCTCCACAAAATCGGGATCTATTGCCCTTTTCAACCGGGCTTTATTGACATTATTTTAGTAGTGAGCGTATATTATTCTATGAACCACGATTTGGTAACCGTACACTCATTTTTCTAGAAGAGATATGCACATCTTATTACCTTCTGATGTGTTGTTATAGTTACCTCTTATCCTTTTTATTTTAGAAATTCTTCTTATTTAACCCTCTACAAAACATAAAAATTCAACAAAAACTTCAAACCACAGGTTCCAAAAACTACAAATGGAAAAGTGTTCATTTGAGTGAAAATCCCTATATTATAAAGCTAGAGTTTTACCATTATCAAAGTGATGAACACAATACATATCTTTGTGCTATCCATCCACACTCCTCATCCTGATGACAATTTCTTCAATCCAATGAGAAATGCTGCACCAACAATGCCTGCAACGACACTTGTTGTACCTAGACCCGCCTTATTTACATATGCACAAGTCGAAACCATTTTAGTTTAGAATGCAATGTCTTGTATATTAGAAAAAAAAAGTGAAATCTAAGGAAAATAAAACATTACAACTTGATGAGCTGATGACTTGATTGTTACATTAAGATACAATATTTTGTAAGCATTTTAAAAACTTGAAACAACATTCAACTTAACAAGTTTTCACCCAACCATAAATAACCTCTTTTGATCTAATAAAATGATCCACTCTAACGACCCATAAATGACACGCCACTATATAAAACTTGCAAAACATATTTACCAAATTTAATCATACTAAACAAGAATCATTTACGCAATTAAAGCATTAATTCAACAAAGGTCTTCCCTACTTTTGCAATTAATCAAATAATTCACTTAATATTCTCATGCATACAAAACCATACGCATGCATACATATATATATATATTAAGCTTAATAACCATGGGTTACATGCATGTAATCCATGGTTGACAATTTATTGCAAGATAAATAAGCAACAATATATATATAAAATCTAAAACGCAAATATAATCATAATAAGCGAATTAAAAATCATGTAAAAATATGTCCATATTTTATTTTCATATTTATTGACCAATTAGGGCAAATATTATTTCACTAAATAATTTCTTAAAATATTTCCACATAAAATCAAGAAAATAACACATATTTAGGCGACATTTTTTACATGTTATTTACGTTTTTTATGTAATTACTACGCTATATGAGATGGCTCGAGATGCCACTGTTGGAAATTGTTATCTAAATAACCTAATATTATATTAATATTAAACGAGCTACGCTGCGGATATAGATCACTTATAGCATAAATAATTAATACATAAAAAACCATAAACATAAATAAGGCAACATACCTTTAGCAACCAAGCTAGTGACAAATCGAAGACACTTCGAGTACACGCACGTGCGTAATCGCGTGCAAACCAAACACTACTTCTAGTTACTAAAATAAATAACCTCTATGTGTATCCTCACTACACGTCAAACGATATCACCCGAATGCTAGTTCTTGACCAACGAACAAGTGAACACCAATAATAGCAAAACACAAAGAAAAACCCTAAGATTGGTGTTTGTTTGCGTCGACAAAGAGAAGAAAGAAGAGAGGGATGAGAATTATGAGCTCTAGGATCCTCCTTATATACTAGATGATTTTAGGGTTTACCTAAAATATATATCTTGGAGGAAAAGATAGCTCAAAACCCAACTCATACCCCTCCTTGGGCTATGTCCGCTCGAACCAAGGGAAAACACTACTTGGTGTTGACTTTTTGACTTTTCCAATATTTACGGTTAGTTACATTTAATTGCCCATTAATTAAAAAGCCTTTATAGTTAATTATTCATAACGAACTAATTAACGAATGTTAGTGTTCTTTCATCAAACCATATATTAATATAAATAATAAATATACAAATATATTATTATAAACATTAATAGAATGATATCTAAGTGTAAACGCGTGTAACCCCGTAGGCCTAAGTATTTTCAGATGTATAAATATTTGTATGTGATGTGTCGTTGTGTGGTTTATGATTTTATGATTTCAATTTTTAAATTTATATTTTGCCAACTTAACCAAAAACAACACTTTAACGGGCAGTGTACCCGACCGGTGGTAGTTTCGTGGTAAGTAGGGTGTCGATCACTAAGAAAGAGAAACATGCTTTTAAATTATTAATATTTTGGTTATCTAAACTAAGTTAATTCTATTCTATGTTAAACCTATGCTAAACCTATGTTAATCCTAAATCTAACGGATAAGGGGGATTTTCAGCTTGAGAGACTGGCACGGGTTTTGTGGTGACTAAAATCAACTCAAGACACTAAAACACATGCAAGCAAATTAACAAAAGATAAAAAGCGGTCTAGCCAAATATAAGAAAACTGTATTAACCATTATTAATCCAATCGGAACGTTGGTTTGTTTATTTAGTGCAATGATTACTTATCTCGAGGCGGCATATCATTCTTAAGATTAAGGCGGTACTTCTTCCTAAGACCTAGATACGAAGAATTCTGTCACAATTAAACGCATGCATAAAGCATCCTATTTGTTGATTATAATCTATCGGTTTAAAGCAATGATGATCTTGTTAAACCCTAGCTCTAAGACTTTACCCACTTACTGCTTAAAGGCAATTCATACACTAGTAGTCCACTAACCAAGTCTTTACCAATTAATGTTGTGAAAATACTACATGCATAGTCTAACTAAGCTCACGATCTAAAGGCAAAGATATGTTGTTATTTGTGATCCTATTGGTCTAGATGTATAAATCATTATATGGAGAGCCATCCCGGCATCTAGATTACTTGGTCCGTATCACTAGATTCAGTTGAATGATAGGTCGCATACAAAAGCACGTAAACAAGTATAAACTGATAAACATAAACAAGCAATCAATGATAAATTAAGCAATTGAGATAAACAAACCAAACATTCAGATCTTCATAATAATGGCTAATACCCGAAGGTATTAGCCTTCAAATGTCATAATCAATACAAGAGTAATAATTTAGCCAAGGTAAACTAACCGAGTTAACGAATGATACCAAAAACTGAACGATTACAAAAGTATAGGAGATTACAAGTTGTTTCCTATGGAATTAATTACATTGCAAGACCTCTTTTTCTCTTCTTCTCCTCTGAAAATCGACTTTTATGGTTTAGGTATCGAAAATATGATTTAACACACTTAAAATTCATTTTTGAGTTTTCTATTTATAAGGTCTGGAAAAAGGTCAATACGGCGTATCGAAAGGCTTCGATATGGTATATTGGGGGTTTCTTGGGGTAGGGACCACGTTCGATATCTTCTAGAATATTTTATTTCCATAGCTTGAATACGACGTATTGGTCTTCCCTGGATACGGCATATTGATCTTGTTTTCTTCGTGGTCTTTTGTGAAGTACAGGTACAGCTATGCCGTATCTTCTTTGATGGATACGGCGTATTGGTTGTCAGAACATTAATCTTTAAATGTCTTCATTTAAGCTCCAGAATGCGTGCGTTTTTGCTAATCTTCACCAAGTACTTCATAATTACTGAAATTTTCAAATACAAACGATTAAGTAACAATTATTTACAATAATTATATAAAATGGGTTAGTTTCATGGGATAAATAATGCTATAAAAGTTACGTTATTTGATGTCATCAAATATCCCCCTACTTAAGTCCTACTTGTCCGCAAGTAGCCTTTTGAAGTTTATGAATATGTATCCCTAAGGATTTTTTCGTTAAGCATTTATTTGATCTATTACAATTACATAACCAAACACCTCACGAAATAGGAAGATGAAACACTCAAATCACTCAACTAATCTATGTGGTAACATGTAACTAATTCGCTTAATTTCTCGATCGTGATGAGTATTCTATCATAGGCTTGGCAAGGATACACATCTCCACCACTAGAGCTAAGGAGTAACAAGTTTATAAAGGTAAAATGGGTTTTTATTATAAGGCTTAGGGTTGATCATTCTACAATCTTTCACCAAAAGTACCACACCAACAAGGCAGTTGTAGCACACATACATGGCCGTAACGACGGAATAGACATGTGTGTTCGATCATATCCTCATTCGAGTTTAAACAAGGGTTAGGATGAAGAATGATATAGGGTAGGGATCTTCTAACTTTCACCAATAGTAATTAACCAACAAGGCAGCTGAATCATGCATACATGGCCGTAATGACGAAATAGACATGCATGTTCAATCACATCCTCATTCGCGTAAAACCCATGGTTAATGATTAGAAAAGAGAAATAAATTGTTGTTAAATAAAAATTATGAAACAAATAGACTAGGTCCAAGATACAAGTTGCAGACACTTTTTCCCGACCGTTACCATAAAAACACACAACTATTTACAACGTCTTGATTATAGATAAAAAACAACAACCTGAGTTGGCGTTCCCGTAACGGTCAACTTCCCAATCATCCCATACTTTACAT
>BQNB010083186.1:0-29104 GCA_026074375.1 Tanacetum coccineum
GCATTTGTTAGAACTTTCATAGTCCAAATAAAAGAAGAAACAAAAGCTAAAGATATCAGTCTACAAATCCGCTAGTAACTTCCTATCTAAAATTTTTACATGTGAAGATACTTTACAAATCCGCTAGTAACATCCATTCCTATCTAAAATTTTCACATGTGAAGATACTTTACAAATTAGCACTAGTAACATCAATATTTGATTCATATCTAAAATTTTCACATGTAAAGATACTTTACAAATCCGCTAGTAAGATCAAAAACTAATTTCATACTAAGCTTTCTATTCATGAAGATATTACGCAAAATAATTAAGTCGCCTATAACAATCAAGACCTAATTTGCAATATTTACAATGAAAACTTATATTCATAGTTGATACTTACTTTCATCTGTAAAGATGGTATTACTAAACTTAAATCATAAAAAATACTTTTAATAATCATCAAAAATTTCGCTACTAATGACTTATATTCAAATTGTACAAATATAAGATTAAATACATAAAAATTATGAGTTATAAATTAAAATTTAATTAGAAAATTATAAAATTAATAAATACAGTCAAAGTTCTGTGTAACCTGAACTTCATCTTCTTCATCAATCTCATCATATGTTGACCTAATATCATTAGAATCTCCTCCTTCTTCAGTCATTGAACTCGATTTTATGATCTATTAAAATTCCGGCAATGATTCCGGTAATGAGTGACGGTTATGGAAGGTGAACAAAGGTCAAAGAAGGTGAACATGTGTAGTGGTTTGATCTGGTAGTGAAGCGGTAGTTTGATTGGTGGTGAAGGGTGGTTATTGAAGGTAGGTTATTGAAGGTAGGTTGATTTAGGTCTCTGTGTTTCACCTTTGAATGTGATCATGTGTGTGTTTTTTTCATTATATATGAGTTTCTGTGATTGAAATGTCAAAAATACCCTTATTAGCATATTTAGTGTATTTTGTTGATTAATCTAGTCCATTAGATCAAGAAAAAGAGGGGATGGATGGAGGGCCAAGATCCTTTCTTTCCTTCTCACCATATTTAGTCTTCTCATTTGAACTCACAACAATTTATCCGATTTTCAGTCAATACTCAAAACCATAAACTCTTATCAAAGACTCTTCAATTTCAAACAAATTTAGGGTTTATAAAGTCATGAACAATCAGATCGGAGCTTGAGATAATCGGATAATTGTTTGATTGGTGGTTAGGGTTTGATTGGTAGTTACGGCTTGATCAGTGGTTTCAGGTCGAAATTCTATTCGCTTATCATGTTATTAATTAGTTATTCATGTTAATTTTCATCTTAATTGCTTCAAGTTATGTTTAGATGATGTATAGTAGACGTAGATATAGTTTATATTGTGTTATTTGATGAGAAAATGTGAAGTATGTGAAGTATTATAGTGTGCTTGTTGTTGTTGAGCTTTGAATGGTTAGTTATAAAATTTAGATATAGTTGGGCTGAGGAAATTGATGAATGTTTAAAATTATA
This sequence comes from Tanacetum coccineum, assembly GCA_026074375.1. Taxonomy (NCBI): domain Eukaryota; kingdom Viridiplantae; phylum Streptophyta; class Magnoliopsida; order Asterales; family Asteraceae; genus Tanacetum; species Tanacetum coccineum. Next base: position 1,489 of record BQNB010083186.1, read on the forward strand.
TAACGATATGTTAAGTTACAAATGTGAACCGAACTAGAAGGGTAGCCGGTACTATTGAATTGTTTAACGAAATTATAGGTTAGGGGCTATGGTTACTATAGGGGTAGTAACATCGATTATCGATACATTATGTAGTTTTTGCCCACCACACGCTGCTATGATGATTACGTTCCTGGCTGTTTTGTCGTTATTCTCCCGCACTTGTATACCCTGTTTTTTTAATCTTATGATAAGCCTATCATACCAGGTATTTAATGTCCCTTTTTCAGGTGCAAGGGTTGGTAAAGTGGTCGGGCCAGGTGAGTTGGGTAGCGTTTAAAACATATTTTCAGCTATTTATATACTACAAATCTTATAGAGTAGATCAGTTTAAGATCCTTAGCTAGGTAACCAGTGTATAGAGTTGATCCACTTGGAATGTATCATGATTGACTTAATGCATGAGTCAAGGCACATTCTGTAGTAGTGGGAAATAATTTTCTAATATAGTCCTTGACTGAATCGGCAGTATATTATCTAATGCATTTTTTTTCTTTGTATATATGTTTGCTAAAGGAAAAGAACCATACAACGAAACTTCTATGGATGAAGACTGGGACTAGGGTGTGTTTAGGAAAGGATATATTAGATGCATTACATTGCACAAGACTTAGCTGCCTGTTATTGCAGCGACTTAGCTGCCTGTTATTGCAGCAATTTAACTGCTTGTTATTGCACACGAACACACGATTTAGCTGCCTATTATTGTAGCGAATTAGTTGCCTGTTAGTGCAGCGAATTAGCTGCTGATTAGCTTCCTGTTTCACACAAACACACGAATTAGCTGCCGTTATTGCAGCAAATTAGCTACCAATTGTTAGTGCACACGGACACATGAATTAGCTGCCTGTTCTTCGCAAATAGCTTTCTGTTAATGAAATTTGACATCTATTTTTGGTTGAAACAATCATCTTTGAACTAACAGGAGGTGGTTAGTATGTAGAAATCAGACTTCTGAATGTATGTTAACATAGCTAACCTGTGTTGTTGTAATAGGGTTCCGTGGAAGAGGCTTCTAAGCAAGAAGATGCTGCAGCTAAAGAAGTGAGGGAGGATGGTGAACGGCTGTTATTACTAGTGGTGCAAGAGTTAACCTCTGAGGTGGCAAGATATAAAGAAAAGTGGTCTGCTGTGGTGGTTTGCTGTTCAAGATGTTGGATATTAATCCATAAATCTTTTGTAAAGCCTGTACAAATTCTTAGAGGCCCAAACCCGAACCTATTTTAGGATAGAAAAAGGGAACGGTTGTTATAATTGTGAAAAGGTACAGACGTATGGTTTCTCTAAACCATCACGTCCCTTCATCACAAACACACCGATTCATCTCTTATATATAGATAGGTTTATGTACAAACTCTTGTAACCCACTTTATTCATATCAATAAAATTCTGCAGAAAGGGTTCAACCACATATATATTCTTGTTCTTATGTTATTTTTGCTGCATAATAATAAGATGATGTACATGATGATTGTTTGATCATAAGATCCTGGATATAAGGATAAAGACTTGTGTAACATGATCCTGGATATAAGGATTCAAGACGTCTTAACAATGGTATCAGAGCGGAAGGGATCAAGCAACACAACAAGTCATGTCGACTATCATCATTCAAGAAGAAACCTGCGTTTTTATAAAGATCATGATGGATCCATAAGAAGAAAATAAGGAGAAAGAACAAAGGCAGCGGACAGAATTAAAGGAAGAAAAGAAGGAAAAGAAGATCATGCCTTTTTTTTGAAAAAAAGGAAGATGAAGGCAGACTCAAAGATTTTGGTATGCATTTTTTGCCAGAAAATTTAGAGCACTTGCAGAGATCCTAGGATTAATGAGATCCGATGGAATAGAGATCCAAAGATGCTACCTTGACTATTTGGAAGCCCTTGTCTCGCATTATAAGGCAGCAAGATCATCGAGGAATCCCACTGGAGGATACGAAGGCATTAGGCGCTTCGAAGATTACCACGGAGATGGTAACATGGATGAATCGTTGGCTGCAAAAGAGAAAGGAAGAGTCGAGCATTTTGGAATTACCCTCAAGGAGGAAGAGGAAGGCAAGCACAAACTAATGCATACATCATACTGCCAATGAAGATTGAAACTTCAAGATGATCAAGAACAAGAAGATTGGAAGAACACAAAGATTAAATAGATTAGGGGGGAATATGTTGAAAAAACATAATCCATTTAATCTTTGTGAAGGAGTAACAACCATGTTATTCCTGTGTTTGGCTGGAAAACGACACACCAGAAGAAGGAAAAGGCCATGGACTCGTTTTTTACACAGCCTGCACATTTAGATATTTAGGCCCATTAGGTTTAGTTGGTTACAAACGGTTATTAAAGGATGAAAAGATACGTTGTTTGGTTTCTCTGAACCATCACGTCTCTTATTCACACCGTATCATTCATTATATATAGATAGGATCCTGTAATCAACATTCAACCCATTTTATTCAATATATCAGATAGTTTTAGGGTTCAACCCCATGTTCTTGTTCTTCATTAATTCCTGATTAATATATGATGATTATCATGATGTTGTTTGATCATAAATCGATCCTGGAGATCATCAAAGACCTGTGGAAATCGGCATATCAATGCTTATCAGTGGCATCAGAGCCCAAGGGATCAAACAACACTCCAATTCACGATTCAATCATCAATCAAGAAAACCTGCCATGGATGAAAAGAGGCAGCGGAAAGAAGATCAGAAAGAAAGAAAGAGAAAGAAACAAAGGCTGCTATTCCTTGTTGTTGCACAAGAACACAGAACGTGTTCATCAGAATTCAAAAGAAGAGATGAACCGATTTAAGGGGATTTACCTTAATGATTGACAAAGGCAAGGCTACGAGTTAAGGGGATTTACCTTAATCGAGATGGTTGACAAAGGCAAGATATATGCCAAAAGAAAGATGGGGACAAGGCTACGATTTAAGGGGATTTACCTTAATCGAAGAAGACAACCGGAGAATGGGGACTTACCTTAACCGGAACCAGAATAACAACCGAAAAGCCATGAAAAAATCAACAAGAAGGCAACAAGGAACAAAATTGGAAGAACACAAAGATTAAACAGATTAGGGGGGAATATGTTGGAAAAACATAATCCATTTAATCTTTGTGAAGGAGTAACAACCATGTTATTCCTGTGTTTGGCTGGAAAACGACACACCAGAAGAAGGAAAAGGCCATGGACTCGTTTTTACACAGCCTGCACATTTAGATATTTAGGCCCATTAGGTTAGCAGTTAATATTCGGTTAATAAAATGTTGAAAAGGTATGTCGCTTGGTTCAACAGAACCATCACACCACTTCATCACAAACACACCGATTCTTTCTTATATATAGATAGGTTTCTGTACAAACTTTTGTAACCCACTTTATTCATTATCAATAAAATTCTGCAGAAGGGTTCAACCCCATGTTCTTGTTCTTCATTAATTCCTGATTAATATATGATGATTATCATGATGTTGTTTGATCATAAATCGATCCTGGAGATCATCAAAGACCTGTGGAAATCGGCATATCAATGCTTATCAGGGCTAGCTTTTTCTACAAGGTATCTATTTTAGGATTAAACCTAAATACATCCCCATATAAGGAGGACCCTATAGCTCATAATTGTTATCCCTTGTCCCTCTCTTTCTTTGTTCGATCACAGAAACCAAATCCAAGGGGTTTCTGGTTTTGTTTTCTTAGTGCTTACGTATTCGTTATTCAAGAACTAGAATTCGGGTGATACTGCTAGACGTGTAGTGTATGAACTTCGTGGAGGTTACTTCCTTTTAGTAACTAGAAGTAGTTTTTGGTTAAGCACGTTTATTACACACGCGCGTGTACTTCAAGATCCTCGTTCATCATTAACTTGATTGCATAAGGATATGTTTCCTTACTTATATTTATGTTTTTATGTGTTAATTATTTATGCTATATGCATAATATCCGCTGCGTAGCTCGTAGAATATTATGTGTAATATTGTAGTTATATGATAATGATTTCCAACAGTGGCATCACGAGCCAAATCACATAGTAATAGATAATTACATAAAAAAAACATAAATATTGGTAAAATATGCGCACCATATATCTTGTTAATTGACTTTTTTATGTGAAAAATTATTTTAGAAAAATATTTAGTGAAATAATATTGCTTAAAATTGGTCACATAATTAAGAAAATTATATATGTGGATATATTTTACAAGATTATGTAAAATCCAGTGCCTATATATGTGTAATTATTGCCTTTTATGTGAATATTTATTTTTGGAAATTATTTAGAGAAATAATCTTGCTTAAATATTGGTCACATGATTAAGGTAATAATATATAAGAATATATTTTGCATGATCCAGATCTAAAAGCTTTAATTGTTTTATTGCATTTTAGATTTGCTTTAAATATTTGTTGTTTATTATCATATATAATTATGCAAAAATGATTTTTAAAATTAATATGGACTAAAAGTACATGATTTTATTGTGTGTATATTGATACATGCAATTTGCAAAATCAAGGGCTATACGTAAATTATGTCATTTTCTTGCAAACGTTCTATAACGCAGGGGTTTAGTGGTTTCCGCATGGGAACCTGCGACGAAACATGCAAGAATACACAAAATTTACATAAACGGTTTTAACAGTATTTTAAGTATATCTAAAATCGTTACTAGGGTTTGATTATTTCCCATGGGGAATTAACCTTATCCATAGTAAGATTTTATACTTAGAAATATTGTAAAAGGAATAACCCTAATTTTATAAATGACATGAAAATTTATAAAATTGAGGGATTTATAGAAAGTGTTTAAAAAATAGAAAGGTTTTAAAAATAAACTAGTCTCTTAAGATTGTATGCATGTTTCTTTATACACAAATTTTGGTAACACTGTTTTATCAATAAATACCCTAAAATTAAGTCAGTGCCATCCAAGTCTTTATCACTTGAATTCGTCTTTTAATTTAAGACAGTCTTAGGTAAATTGCAAGACAAGGTAATATAACAATCGTATGGTCAGACCTGAGACTGTAAAATTACAGATGAAATTTTGGACGACTTATATCGAGTATGGTTGGTCAGACCTTCTACCCGTGGTATACGATGGGGTGAAACATGCTACTTGACATTATAATTCTGGATTATATTGCCTTGTGCCCCATAAATCTAAGACTTGCACATGTAGGCAATTATCTCACGCAGATTACCTTTTGAGTTATATCATTTCTAGTAGATCAACTGCATTAATGGTATAACATCAAGTTGGATCTTAGACTCTTGCTAAAATTAATTATTTATTTTTAATAAACATGGGTAGTTAATTTTATAAGAGATAATTATCGAAAATACTAATATTTTCTGAAATTTTGATTGTTTGGTAGATGGCTGTTGTTGCCCAAAACACAAACAATACAACTATCAGGTCGATTGTCCTGGCGAAGAAACTTACTGGTTTGAATTTCACAAACTAGTATCGCAATATTAAGATTGTTCTCAGGTACGAGAAAAAGATAAAGTTTGTGGAACAGCCCATTGGACCCATTCCTGATCTTGAAACTGCTTATCCTGACACTATTGACCAGTACTATGAGATTGTCAATTTTGAGCAGGAGGTTGCATGTCTTATACTGTCGAGTATGTCTCCAGACCTACAGAGGACTTTGGAGAAATACAAAGCATATGATATGATCCAAGAACTGAAAACTATATTCGAGGAACAGGCTAAACATGAACTGTTTGAAACAGTTAAAGCATTTCACGCTTGCAAATAGAAAGATGGTCAGTTAGTAAGCTCTTATCTCTTGAAGATGAAAAGCTACCTAGACACTTTGGAACGCCTAGGCTATGCAATACCAAATGAACTTGGTGTGAGTCTTATTTTGAATTCTCTCAACAAGGACTATGATCAGTTTGTTCAGAACTATAACAAGCATAGCATGGGGAAGACGCTAGCTGAATTACATGATATGCTAAAACTCCATGAGAATGGTATTTCGAAGAAGGCTGAAACCCCCGCTGTGTTAGCTATACGTAAGGGTAAGATCCAGAAGGACAAGAAGAAACCGCAAGGGGCAAAGGGTAAGGCCAAGGGAAAGAATAAGCTTGCTTATGCTCCCAAGACCAAGATCTCACTGCCGCCTAAGAGAGATAATCTGGAAAAGGACTCTATCTGCCACTACTGTAAGGAGGTAGGTCACTGGAGGAGGAATTGTCCGTCCTACCATGCTGAGTTGAAGAAGAGAAAGAATGCTAGCGAGGCTAGTAATTCAGTTATCTTTACTATAGAACTCTATGCTATTTCTAATAACGCTTGGTGTATGATACGGGTTATGGAACTCATATCTGTAATACTTATTAGGGGCTTAGATGGAGCAGAAAGTTGAAACATGGAGCTTTAAATCTGTACATGGGCAATCGGATGCGTGCAGTTGTTGAAGCTATCAGAAGTTTTGATTTAATTCTTCCTAGTGGTTTAATAACTGTATTAGACAACTGTCATTATGCACCTACTGTTACTAGGGGCGTTGTTTCAATTTCTTGTTTGGTTAAGAACGGTTATATTCATACAATTACAAATTATGGTATTTCTGTTTCCAAAGATAATGTATTTTATTTCAATGCAATTCCACGTGATGATATTTATGAAATAGATATGCATAATCTTTATCTAAATGTTAGTTCTTATTTTAATATTAGCAATAAAAGAGCCAAACATGAGTTGGACTCTTATTATCTATGGCATTGTCGTCTTGGACATATAAATAAGAAACGCATGGATATGCTTCAGCGTGATAGGCTCCTGCAACCCACTCATGATGAATCACATGAGAAATGCAAGTCTTGTATATATGGGAAGATAGCGTGGAAGCCTTTTCCACATCAAGTGGAAAGAGCAAAGGATTTGTTTAGACTTATACACATTAATGTATGTGGCCCTTTTAGAACTATGTCAAGAGAGGGTGCTAATTACTTCATCACCTTTTATAGATGATTTCAGCCGCTATGGTTTTGTTTACTTGATGAAACATAAACATGATGTGTTTGAAACATTCAAGGATTTTCAGAATGAAGTTGAAAATTAACTCGGTAAAAAGAGTAAGGCTATTCGATCCGATAGAGGAGGAGAATAACTGAGTCACGAGTTTGTTAATCATATGAAAAGTTGTGGTATCGTATCTCAACTAACTCCACCTTATATACCACAACATAACAGGGTGTCTGAGAGGAGGAATCAATGGTTCGATCCATGATGAATCTAACAACTCTGCCAAAATCCTTTTAGGGATATGCTCTTGAGACTGTAGCTTGCATTCTCAATATGGTTCCAACCAAGAAGGTTGATAGGACGCCTTATGAAATATGGCATGAGAAAGCTCCTAATTTGTCCTACTTAAGGGTTTGGGGTTGTGAGGCACTCGTAAAGTGAGACATGCATGACAAACTTGATTGCAGATCCATTAAGTGTATCTTTGTAGGTTACCCTAAGGAAACGATGGGTTACTACTTTTACTATCCACTCAAAAACAAGATTTTTGTTTCACTAAACGCTTAGTTCTTTGAAAATAGTTTCATGGTACAAGAAGCGAATGGGAGTCTTGGACTTCTCAAAGTGAGTGGGAGTGATAAAGGCCTTGAAATAATTCAAGAGGAAGATACATAACCTTCTGAAAATACTAGCAAGGAACATGATGAGGTCGCACCTATCTCCAAAATAGTTTCATGGTACAAGAAGCGAAGGGAGTCTTTGGACTTCTCAAAGTGAGTGGGTGAGTGAAAAAGCCATGAAATAAAATCAAGAGGAAGGATACATAACCTTCTTGAAAATACTAGCTAGAACAATGAGGTCGCTACCTATTGATGGGTCGAAGCCCTCGGCAAAGTGATTGAGGTTTCCTATTTGTAGATCCGCAAGGATACACTACAAGCGCCATATAGATATGGTTACTATTGTTACTATTGAGGAATAGAAGATAGGGGATTGTTTATGAAGCGCTCCAAAAAATATAGCTGTTCAAATAGTCAGATACCAAAATCTGACAAATTGGCTGAAGCTGATGAATACAGAAAAGCAATCCATAAAAAAGATAATCAAGAAGTCTGGGTTCTAGTTGAGTCTTCCTCCTAATGGTTCGTGGAACTGTTAGAATAAATGGCATTTTTAAAGAAGGACGTCTGAATAAGGATGTCAAAGATCACCACCGTACTAAAAAGCTCGTAGGAAGCAAAAGGCTATAACCCAAAATTACGGTGTATATTATGTGTACACCTTCTCGGGGTCGTCACTGAAGTAGACATTGAGAGCAATAAGATTCATCGGATTAAGAGCCCACAGCCGGCAATCTATGACTATGAAGAATAGGTCAAATTTGATGATCAAGAAAGCTCATCTAAATTGAGCAAACTATAAGTAATGTGAAACCACAATAACCCACAAAGACATGCCAACCTTCAATCACATCAACCGATCCATTTAATGGATTTCGAAGCAACAGTCTAGAAGTTGCAATAAGAGTTTTGAATGCGGAAAACCAAGAGGAATGTGTTAAAATAACATAGACCCACCTTAATATGTGGGCCAATGTTAATACTACCACTCACGATTGCTAGCTATGAATGCTATATCCAATACTTGTAAATACTCCGCCCAAAACCAACATGTTCAGCTCTAAGCACATGTTCAGCGAAGATAAATCTAAGTGCTTGTAAAGAGGTGTTTCTGATGAAAGACTTAGGGAAGTGAAAAGCAACATATATTCCTGAATCAAAGATCATACGTGATAGATCTACAGTCAATCGATTTGCTGCATACTAACCCCCTTATCGTAAAACCAGTACGCAGACAACTACCTCCCAACCTGACCATTCCCCCACACACCATTATCACTTATCCACCCAATAACTTCCAGCTCCTTCCACACTCACCTACCCCCGTTATCATCGCCCCACCACCCAACTATTACCACATGACAGCCAATAGAACCATTAAGCTTTAGCTGCCAAAGGGGGGGGGGGGGGGGGGGGGGGGGGGGGGGGTAGGTTCATCCCACGTATTATCTGGCTAGATGCACTAGACCTAATGATTGCCATTTGCGCAAAAATTGTGTAGACAAATTTCCCTAGTCAAAAACCTGGGTGATATTGACTGGACTTGCTGTGAAAACAATATCAACAGAATAAGCGGCATATACAATAAATGGTTATCATGTATTTGTTATCGGGCTAAACCTTGAAGATAGCAAAAAAGTAACGTTGTTAAGCAATCGCAAGTTTTTCAAACAAATAAGTGAAGCAGCCAAAGAAACACATACGAGGTCAAGATGTTTAGAACAATTGCCAAACTAAGGAGTGAGTAACGAAGACATGAAGAGGAGCCAAAGCGAAATCAACAACTGCTATTCACTACAAAAGTATAGTACAGTAGCAGCAAGCTGAAGCATGTCATATAGGAAAGCAGTCAGGATTAGGAAATTTATGGTATATGGTGACGTGGAGGTGTTATTCCATCGTGAATAAAAAAACTCTAAGATGATACTGTGACAAATACCTTGCAGCTAGCTAATCAGCCGGAAATGTCCCCTATCTTAAAGGGAGCCAGCCATTTCATAGATGAAAATCACAAAAAAACTTGAGAGTAATTTAACTGAGGAAAATTGTCCTAGAAGGAAAGTTCACACCAGATTATTTCGGGAATCATTTTTATGTGACGTCCTTTACGGAATTACCATAGTTTAAACGTAGTCACCACCGTCACATGCCAATAGAAGTCGTCCAGCTATGCAACAGATATATAGGTAATATTAAACGCCACGACACAGCCCTCCCACGCACATCTCAACCCTTTCTGGTGAATCCCCATGTACCCCAAAACAAAACCAAACACCACCGGGCCTCCAACGCCCCTACTACTTTCTCACTCGCTAGACAGAAGAGCAAATTTTATAATACACACCCATCAGCCACGGATACTGCCAACAACTCCTCACGACATATCTCTCCCTCTACTCTCTCTCTCTCTCTCTCTACAAACATGACTAGCTTTACTTGGTTTAATTCACCAAGATCACCGAATCTATAATTATTTGTATCTAACAATTCGCATCAGAGCTTAGGTTGCGATCTTGGGTCGGTTTTACTTTGTTTATGGTCCGGTTGGTCTTGTGTCTCAAATCTATCATTTTTGTTCATGTGTTTGTTGTTCTAGTTACTGTTCATGTCCGTTAATGTTCATGTCTTTCTCCCTTGTGAAAACTTCAAGAACAGGTGCTTATTGTTGTTGTTTCTGTCATAAATCTGCTCTGTTAAGTTTTTGTGCTTTGAAGACAAGTTATTAAAGAAATCTGGGTTTGTTATTTTTTCTTGGTTGCGTTTTGACGAAAGAGAAAAAAAACACAGATCTGATTTTCAAGGAAAAGAAGTACAATAGTACGACTGTGACAGGTTGCGATTTGGGTCCTGCGTTTTGCTTCATGCTGCGTTTTGCTATTGAGATTTGCTATTGGTTGAGATTTTCTATTGCGTTTTGCTTGTTGAAGACCCTTTATATAGAAAATCTTAACCAATAGCAAATCTCAATGTGTTTTGCTTGTTGAAGACCCTTTATATAGCAAATCTAAACGTCATGCTGCCCAAATCTCAACAAATCTTGCGTTTTGATCGTTTCGTTTTGTCTAAAAGACTGCGTTTTGATTTCTGTTGCGATTTGTCTTAACCGGGCAACTCATAAACGAGTCATGGTCCAAACAAAAAGAATAGAAATGAAAAAAGAAAGACAGAGACTCAATTAACACAAACATAAACCAAATAACCATCCAACAACACCAACAACAATAAATATCATCAAATTCAACCATTGCCTCAACATCAAATCCATCTATCCCTAATAAGCCACTTCGTCACGTAATCACAACATTAAACAAAACCAATTCTAATCCTATATCCCATCGTCACAACACCAACTCCATATCCATGACTCGAATCAGATAAACAAAACAACACAAGATCTCAGATTATCAAACTTGTTTAATATCGTTATAGATTTACTAGGTTTGAACAATGCCCATCATAGATCTGCTATTGATTTTCAAAAATAAATAAAGATCATCAACAAGTTTGCTCATATCCTTCTTTATTTTGATATGAAAAGTACAAAAATGAAATAAATGATCACAGTAGTTGTTTTCTTTCGTGGTGTTGTGTTAAAGTTATGATCTTGATAATATCATAAACACAAAAAACAATCATTCATCATTGATCTGTAGAAAGTTTCAAACTTTTCTTTTGTATACGAAAATTAAAGAAAGTATATTAACAAGATTGTTATATCTTTCTTTTGTTTCGATTGACCCGTAATCACAAAAACAACCGAACGAAGTAACAATTAATCAAACCTACCCGAGACCTCATATGAGATCTTGAAGCCATATACGTTAAAGAACAAAGGGTACGCATGCTTATTTTGACTCATATGTGATTTTGCCGTGGGTATAAGTTGTTCTTGATAAAGGTTTTACACTTTCGTGGGTTGTTCAATGATTGGAGTGCATGAGATTGATATGAGGTTGGAGTGGTCGCTGCGTTTCATTCATGTTTTGGAAGTGTTGGGGTTGATTTGTTTGATCTGCTACTGTAGAGAGATAAGGAGACAATGGGAGGCGGTTTCAAGTGGATTAGGGTTAGTATGAGTATTACTAGGGATTACTTTGATATATATATAACCCTATGGACCGGTTACAATATGTTAGAGTGGGCCGGTGATATTGAATGAAGATTTTGAGCCATGTAATATCAATATTGATAAATGGGCCAGGGTGTGATGGACCTGGGTATTATAATTTTGTGGTAGGCCGGATACTTACGTGAAAATTAGGCCGCAAATAAGAGTGTGGACTGGTGGGCTCGTTTGGCAGTTGTGTGTTGAAATTGATGGGCAAAATTTTTATTAGTTAGACTATATGGTTATGAGCCGGCAATGTTATGACTTATATAATTGGGCTCGAGTTAACGGATTGAGGCCGGGTTATTAAACAAAATTAAGTCGGGTCATGTCTAGGAGACCGGTGACAAGACCGGGATCAATTTTATAAAGAATCATGGAGCTTAAAATTTTAATGGCTAGTATTGGATTTCATGACTACGGGGTTTTTGTATGGTGTTACTTAGTTGAGATTGAAGTTATTGGGTGTTTTTTGCTTCATTCTCGGGTTCGTTTCATCGGGTTGTCTCCATCAGTGGTCATCAGCATTAGCCTACAGAATTGATAAGGGGATTTTGACAAACGGCTAAAGATTTGGATCACGATGACAAGTGATCACGAAGTTGATTTGGTATCCCTTATTAGATGCATGACTTTCAATGATAATTTGCTCGCGCTTAAGATTTAAGTTGAAGACTTGGTTTATCTAGTTACCAACAGTCGAGGTGGATGGTTGAAGACCTGGTTAACTATCACTTAAAGGAGTTACGTTGTAGTACTCAATGTCACACGCAGAAGTCGATGTGGATAATCGCAAGAGGCGATGAATGTCTTATACTTTGGGAGGAGTATTGAGTACTTAGAGATTTGCTTGGAGCACAAATTCTTTACACCGTTCTTCCAACATTTGTGCAAGCTTAAGTCACAAGAACAGGAAATTCTTCTTCAGTTTCAAGTTTGGTATATCGGGTTTACTCCATCAGTGGTCACTTCAAATAGCCGACATAAAGGGTGGTAAAGATAGTCAGAGAGATTTTAGGAGTAGAGATTTGATCAGCAGTTGTTTCTCACAGGATACATTTGGGTTAATTTTATTCTTCTCACAAGATTTCAAGTATATGTGTGTACAATGTGTTGTTGATTCTGAGGTATCAAAACCAGCAAGGGGAAGGAGACATACATATGAACGCACAACGAGTACACATGATGAACTTCATACCTTTTCCTTATAATGTTGCTTAACTTTTGCATTTTCTGCCCTAAAGCATTCATTGAGATCGTGAAGGGCATTGAGCTTTGCAGTTAAATCTTTGTTCTGAGAAACTAAGGCCTTAAGGTCAAAAATGAGATCCGCATCACTATTTTTCTTTGTTAAGCGAGAGATTTTCTCGTTTAATTAATGAATCATATTACCTCGACTTTGAATCTGTTCATTTAGTTTCCCAATCACAAACAGTGAATCAAATGAAGGAGCATCCGAAGACGTCACTGGTTTTTTGTTTCCAAAACGTTCTTTGAGATTTTGATACTTTAATTAAAAGTTGAAATGTTCAACTTCAAGTCTGGAAAAATGTTTTATCATTGAGTCGTGGTCATCATTTTGAATCTTGTTTCTCAGATTAAGATTTTCAGATTCAAGGTCGACAATACATTTTTAAGCAATAGTGAGTGCATCATGCATGTCAGAAAATCAAGATACATTTAACACAGAATCACATGTAGTGTAAAACACATCTTTAGACAAGCGTTCAACAATTAAATTCTCATTCGTGATGAGGAGATTTTTACGTTCAATCTCCCTACATTTTTTGTCTACGGCATTCTGGTCCACTTCCACTTCCATATTTTCAAAATCTGCTTTCATTGCTCTAACTTCAGTGACAAGTGATTTTTGAACACTGTCAAAATGTTCTTTGAGTAGATTGAAAAATGGAATAACTTCTGTTAAGTAACACCGTTTAGTTTGCTCAAAACCCCTTTCCCCTTCGGTTATTCCCGTTGGTGTAATTCATTTCTTACAGGTCTTTTCAAAGTCCAAAAAAGTTGAGTAATTACATATAGACCAATATTTACTTGACTTGTGGTTGGAAGCATTTGGGGTACCAGATGGACAAGTGTATTGGGAGGATACACAGTCGCAGGTGGTAAAACTAGCAAGGGTGGGGTTTTTGCCTTTAGCTCTTCGGCCTTACGTTTTTCTCGATCTATGGACCAAAATACTTGTTCAGGGGTTAGTTGGGTATGTGGTGTGAGAGTTGCGAGGAAGTTCTCTTTGGAATAATTAGGAGGTATGCACTTAATCCTTTTTTCCACACACACGGGGTCATTCATTTTCTCATGCATTTTCTGCCTAGCTAACTCGGCTAACTGTAGGTCTTCCTCAGATGATGGGACATTCATAGGGTCATGGTCCAGATTAATAATTTCATTACCATCATAAAAAGTTGGTTGAGCCACTTTGGCCTTTCTAAGGTAAAAAGGGTTCTGCGTACCTATGGCTATTTCCGAATATTGTTCACACAACTTTTTAGGTTTCAGCATCATATGAACAGTTTGAATGGATTGATCTTGTGCGTGTAACTTATTTTCAAGTTTATCCTTTAGCTTTCTCAGGTTTGAAAAATCATTCAGAAGTTGAGACTCTCTTTGCTTAAAAGTCTGTTGTAAAGTATTTACATTTTCTTGTATTACCGTTTGACTTTTAATAGAGTGGTTAAGCTGTAGCTTAACGGAATGTAGCTCCTGTTTTAGTTTTTCTTCCATTCGATTACGATCTTGTATAAGTATACGCATTTGATCATCCATTCTCTGTTCCCGTTCAGTAAGTTCAAACTTAGCACGTTGTTCATATATGGCAACTTGTTCCTTATATATGGCTAGTTCAGTTACTAACGGTTCATTAGGAGTGTGCACATTATTATCAATCAACACATATGCAGTATTTGGAGCAGAAGATGCACAACTTGGTACAACAGAAACGTCATTGGTGGTCAGATATTGTTCATATGGGATAACATTACTATTACCCATATCAGCATTATTTGAGTCAATAACAGTTGACTGTTGTACTTCGCTATGAATCTCATGCTCGACCTGATCATTATTACTAGCAACATTAGCATTTTCCAGATCAGGTACCTCAGATAATATTGATGCATCGGATGAGCTAGCTTGTAGATTTGTTGGCCCAGCTGATGACAGATTGGCCATGAAGATAGACTGAGCAGTAGGTTCATCATCAACATCTGAGTCAAAAGCATCACACTCATCTGCCTGGAAAATGTTATCTTCATTCCGAGCCAAATCCCTGACAGGTTGGTTATCCACATCAGCATCAAAAGTGTTGGGTTGTTCTCCAACCAGAAAGAGTAACTCTTCTTCATCCAGCACTGCTCCATTCTCTTGGGCTTGCATCAGCAGCATCTTGTCCTTAAAGTAATCAGAATTCTGTGGACGCTTCGGCTGAGTGCAGTTCCGTGCAATATGCCCTATCCCATTACAGTTATAACACTTGATAGGCTTTCCCTGACCTGCATTAGCATTCCCAGCTCTATTCTGTGTACCTCCAAAACCTGCTGCACCATTTCCCCGAGCAAAGTACCTCTGATTCTGATTCTGTTGTCCTTGAACATTCTGAACCACGATCTGACCTTCCTGAATAGTTGCTTGATTTCGGGTGTTAGATGAGGTTCGAAGTTGGTTGTTTGTCTGTGGGAGGGTTGCTCTGAATGATTGGGTGAGTAGTGCAAATTGTTTGGTGAGGGTGTCAAGGATTTCATCAGTTTGGGTGTATCCAGTGTCAAGTGATGATGGTTCAGCAAATTGTGGATATGTCATTGATTGGACATTTTGAGACTGAGAAGGTGTTGTGGATGATTGATATTGAAGAGACTGACTCTGTGATGGTTGGGAGTAGGGTTGCACACTTGAGACAAAGGCAAGCGGATCATTAGTGGGTGGAGTGATTCTTTCAATTATCAGTCGATCTTGTGCAGCATGCTTCTCATGTTGTTTCAAGTATGCATACAGCTGTTCATGATTTGTCTCTTTCAGACCTTTGTTCAGTTTAACTGTTGTGACAAATCTATCCCATTCAGGTGACATGTTGTTGACAAACTTGGAGTTTAGTTGAATGTTAGGCATAGTCATCCTGATATTCCTCATGTCATTAAAAAGCTTGTGGAATCGGACATATTACTCATTGATATTTTCACCATGAAGCATCTTGAAGCGTTCAAATTCATCATACAACTGAGATTCTTTGTCTTCTTTGGTGAGTTCAAATCTCGCGAGAAGCATTTTGACATTGTCCCATATTACTTTTGCTTCAATGTTTTGATTGATGAGCTTGTAGATGTCTTTGGGTAATCCTTGAAGTAATGTTGGTTGCACCGACATCGGCATCGAATCGTTTCTTTTCATTGTCATTAAGATCATCATAAGTTCGATCCCTTTCTGGTCCAAGAAGAACACCCCCTTCAGGTGTGGTACCTAGTGTATCCCTGGTGACTCCAAGCTGAAATGGACCTTGATCAATCGACTGAAGAATGTAAACTCCATTTTCCTTTCCTCTACAATACAACCGGATTCTTTGTGACCGTGATTCGTAATCAGTCCTATCAAGCATAGGAGGGCGGGTATCGGAACTGGCCGCTTGAATATCATCAGAATTACTAGACATGATTGATTGTTTGTGTTATGATAAACTTTGGATTGGTACAATGATTAGTGATTGTATGTTAAAAGTGATGATTGTTTGTTGATAAAGGTGATATGTTATTTGTTTGTGATTTGGTTTATTTTAATTAAGTTTGCAAAATGCAATACACAAGTCTCAGTTAGGAAATCTAGACAAGTCTCAGTCAAGAATTTCACACAAATCTCAATGTTGAGGATTGGACAAAACTCAGTGAGGTGTCCTAGACAAAACGCAGTCAAGAAGCGAAGACAAAACACAATGAAGAAAAAATTTGCCAGGGATTCTTTCCACCAAAACAAAATAAGGGTCTTCAACTTGGGACAAAACGCAGGACACAAAACGCAATGAGAAGGAGACAAAACATAGTGACGTGTCTTAGGCAAAACGCGATCAACTCTTGAGACAAAACGTAATCAAGAAATTAATTGGGCAGAGTTTCTCCTAGTCAAAACGCAATGAGGGTCTTCAACTTGAGACAAAACGCAATACACAAAACGCAACCTGTAGTGTTAACCAAAACGCAATACACAAAATGCAACTGACAAAACGCAACTGCTGTACTACACTAGAAGACAAACCGCAGTGTACTATTCTCTGACAAAACGCAGAGACAAAACGCAACTAAGAAATGTCTTCCAAGGAGACAAAACGTAATTTCCAGAAAAGCTTCAAATCACCAAAAATCACCCTTTTGAATGTTTAAGCTTGGATTTTCTTGCACAACTTGGTACTAGAAGGCTAAAACTACATTAAAAACACTAACGTTAACACCACAAACGTGAGAATCAAAGAAAGCCAATGTGAAAACCATAAACCTTCAAAAACCAAATTTTTGATTAATTCTTCCAAGAGAAACGCACATACAATCTAAGTAATCATCCCATGTGCTCTTATAACAATTGTAAGTTTATTGTATATCATAACACAAGCATAGATGATTGGGTTGGCCGAATTATCTAGAGAGAGAAAATGGAGAGTATCTAGTGAGAGAAACACCTAGTGAATGTTTGTGATAAAATGAACAACCAACCTCTCTTAATGGCTAAGAGGGGGTTTAAGTACAAGAGTTTATGTGCCCTAAGTAGGCTATAGAGTGGGCTAACATGTGGGTAAAGACCCGGCCCAACGCCATAAGTCATACGGTAACTAAACGATTAATATTAAGACTACGAGCTAATCTATGCTAGACATAACACGGGGTAACCGAGTCTTTTTCATGATCCTAACAATTTTCATACCCCTCCATCTTGTGCTCTAGCGGCAAAGATAAAAACCTAGGATAAGGAATAATATTTTCTCTAGTTTTCTTATTCAGCTTGTTAATGATATCCTCCCAAATCAGCCTAGCATAATCTATAT
The DNA here is from genome assembly GCA_026074375.1 of Tanacetum coccineum. Lineage (NCBI taxonomy): Eukaryota > Viridiplantae > Streptophyta > Magnoliopsida > Asterales > Asteraceae > Tanacetum > Tanacetum coccineum. The sequence continues at coordinate 19,284 of BQNB010083186.1, forward strand.
CAACCCCATTTGCAAGACAATAAAAGATTGTAGTATCTTTGTTTGAAATCTAGTCAAACCCATCAGTCTTATCCCATAGGCATTGAATAATTTGGGCCATCAACAACCTCTACCTAGGAGGAATACAACTCTTTTTGAGGGTGTCTTTGGCCCCAATCTCCCCACTATACCCTTTGAAAACCATGCTCTTATAGTCTTTAGGGATGGTACATCAACATACTCAGTTAAGTGGGATAAGTAGTTTGCCCCAATGGCAATCCTAAAGGTAGTAACTCCTACTTCTCCTAAAATACCCCCTGTAGGGGTTAAGAACCATACTTTGGAGTTCCTAAGAGTTTTGGCAGTGTAACAAAATTCAAACAGATACTCTTTGTATTGGTTGGGTGTTCTTGTAAATGCCTCCCTAAGACAACATTTAGAGATGAAGTCTGAGACGACTTGAAAGTAGTCTGAGTTTGTATGAGGAGGGTAAAGGAGAGAAACTTCATTGTTATCATTGAATATGATGTCATTAATGTCAAACAAGACTTGGGTAGCAGGCTCATATGGAATGGGGCTTTCTGGTTGTTGTTCTTGTTAGGGGTTTTGTTCTTGTTGTAGAGGGATTTGAGTTGGATTTGATGATTCTGCCATTTTTGTTATTGGGGTTTTGAGGGTTTGATTTGCGTTGATCTTGTGTGTGGTTTTTGTTTGATGAAAGATGTTTTGTGAAAAGTGACATGTTAAAGTGATGTTGTGGATTTTATAAGGATTGTGATTGTTTTGAAGGTGTTTTGTTAAAAAAAACTTTTGAAATGTTATATCTTCTTTTAAAAGATATATAAGGATATGAAAGGTTTTTAGGGTTTTGTTTGCACATTTTGCTAAACTTTAAATTTATTAAAAGTTAGCAAAAGTGCGTTCTAACACCTTGAACAGTGAACAGGCGTTTGTTCAACTACAAAATTAGGTGAGAGGGTATAGGTAAGGTCATTCAAACATTTGGATATTCTTTTTTTAATAAAAATTAGACAATTATATTAATTTAGAAAATCACTTTTGTTTTAAAAACTGACCCTTGATTGATTGTTTTAAAAGAGCTGAACTAGGTTCAGGTTTGGTGTTATGTTATGCTGAACAGATATTGGTAATATTTCTCAACACCAATGCTTCAAAGAAGGGGACAAAACCACACATTCTAATGCAAATCTATGAATGAGACACATGTGATTGCTCAGTTACTTCACTCGAGAAAGCTGAAGAGTTAGATCAAAAATTATGGTGTAATCTATATCAACACTAATGCTCCAGCGAAGGCGACAAAACCACACATGCTCAGTCAAATCCATGAAGGAGACATGTGTGATTGCTAGCTGAAGATCAAGATCGAGTCTAGGTGTAGAAACTGAACTGAAGAAAATACATCAGTTTTTGTTCAGTTCTTGATGTTCATCAATACCAATGCTTCAGAAAAGGCGACAAACCACACATGCTCAGTCAAATCCATGAAGGAGACACATGTGATTCTTAGTTACTTAACTCAAACAAGCTACAAGTTAGTAAGCAAAAATTGAACTGACACTTAACAAATAAAGTTATGTTCATGTTAGGTTGAAAAGCTTAACCCCTTCAGTCTTTATCTGAAGAATCATTTGAGGGTTCAGGTTTTGAGCCATCGCTGTTCAATATACCTAGTTCACAAATTAATCTTTTGAAAGTTGGTTCATCTAGGAGCTTGGTGAAGATGTCAGCAAGTTGATATTGAGTGGGAATGAAATGTAATTCAATGTCCCTTTTTAAAATATGATCTCTGATAAAGTGATATCTAATATCAATATTCTTTGTTCTTGAGTGCAGAACCGGATTGTTTGAAATTGCAATAGCACTTCTGTTATCACAAAATATGGGTACCTTCTTATATATTATGTCATAGTCAGTTAGTTAACTTTTCATCTATAGTATATTGGCACAACATCCATCAGTAACTACATATTCAGCTTCAGCGAAAGACATAGCTATAGATTGCTTCTTTTTAGCACTTTAGCACACAAGTTTGCCTCCTAGCAACTGACAAGCACCTGAAGTGCTTTTCCTGTCCATGTTGCATCAAGCACAGTCAGATTTTGAGTATCCTTTTAGGTTAAAACCTAAACATTTGAGATACCAAAGATCAAGACTGGGAGTACCTTTCAGGTACCAAAAAATTCTCTTAACAGCAATAAGGTAAGATTCCTTAAGATTTAATTGATATCTTACACAAAGACAAGTAGAGAATTGAATGTCAGGTCTGCTTGCAATTAGGTACATTAGTGATCCAATCATACCTCTGTACTAAGTCTCATTTACATCTTTGCCATTAAGATTAGGTCCTAAGTTATTAGGGGGTACCATTGGTGTTTTCACAGATAAACCATTAATGTCAAACTTCTTTAGCAAATCCTTAACATATTTTGCTTGATTGATTGAATTCCTCTTTCAGATTATTTAATCTGAAATCCAAGGAATTAGTTAGGGCACCCATCATGCTCATTTCATATTTTTGAGTCATCATTTTTGCAAACTGTTTGCATAATTTTATGCTGGTGGACCTAAAAATAATATCATTAACATAGATTTGTACTATAATCACATCAGTTTAGGATTTTTAGACAAACAATGTGTTGTCTATCTTTCCTCTAACAAACTTGTGCTTAGTGATAAAGGTTGAGAGAGTTTCATACCATGCTCTTGGAGCTTGCTTAAGTCCATAAAGGGCTTTGTCCAATTTATAAACATGGTTGGGGAACTCATTTCTCTCAATACCTGGAGGTTGTTTAACATAAACTTCTTCTTTCAGCTTTCCATTTAGGAAAGCATTTTTCACATCCATTTGATAGACTGTGAAGTTCATGTAGGTGGCAAAGACAAGAAAGATTATAATTGTTTCAAGTCTTGCAACTGGAGAAAAGGTTTCATCATAGTCTATGCCTTCTTGTTGATTGTATCCTCGAGCTACAAGCCTTGCCTTGTTTTTTATTCCAATGCCATTTTCATCCCTTTTGATTCTAAATACCCATTTAGAGCTAATTATAGTTTTTCCATAAGATGCAGAAACCAAAATCCAAACTTTGTTTCTGGAAAATTAATTTAGTTCTTCTTGCATGGCATCAACCCATCCAAGATACTTAAGTGCTTCAGAAACCTTTTTTGGTTCTTCTTCAGATAGAAAATTTACAAATAGACATTCATTAGCTAAAGTAGCACTAAGTTCTTTGGCCATGGTCCTAGTAAGCATTATAGCTCTTGGATTGCCTATTATATTAACCAGCTCAATATGTTTGTCCTAAGACCATTTATCTTGAGGTGCTGGAGAGGCCATGGATGGGATGGACAAAGAGGGATTAGTTAGGAGTGGAATTGTATTTGAAACTAAAGCACCCTCAGCTAGAGAGGATAGTGGTTCAGGGTTCTGAACATCTTCCGTGATTGTGAGGTTTTCAATGATAGGTTCATCATTGTTGTGATTTGAGTGCTCAGGGTGATCATCATTTAAGATTTCATCAACTTGAGCAGAATAATCATTTTTATCAGTTTGATCATTTTGGTCAAGTGAAACATCAGTTTCAAGGACAAATGGTTCATGTTCTTCATAAGGTTCTTTGAAAGAAATATCATTGCTATTTACTTGATACCTTTAAGAAGGTTCATAGGAATGAAGATACTCATCAGGTGGGTATCTTTTAGATTCAGCAATGATGATGTTGTCAACTGAAGGTTTAGTAAATTTGATAGCATCAGTGCTTTGTGATGTAGTATGTTTTTCAGTTTATTATCTTCTTGTATTAAAGACCCTGAAGGCTTTGGAAACAAGTGAGTATCTAAGGAAATAACCATCATCAGCCTTTTCATCAAACTTTCCTAAGTGGTCTTTATGATTATGGATAAAAATTGGGTATCCAAAGACATTAAGAAAGTAAATGTTTATAAGTCTTCCACGAAAGATTTCATAAGGAGTTTTGAGATGTCTTTTAACAATAGTGGACCTATTTTGAGTGTAGCATGCAGTGGCTATAGCTTCAATCCAATATTGTTTAGAAAATACAGATCATGAAAGCATTGTTCTTGCAGCTGCCATGAGAGTTCTATTTTTCTTTTCAACAACAACATTTTGTTCAGGTGTGTAAGAAGAGGAAAATTTTTGAGAAATCCCTTTTTTATCACAGGAGTTGACGATAATTCTATTTCTGAATTCAGTACCATTGTTAGTTCTGAGTTGTTTGACTTTGATGTCATTTTGATTTTCAACCCTTTTGATGAAATACATGATGGTTTTAGGTGCTTGACTTTTCTTTTTCAGAAAGTATACCCAAGTGTACCGTGAGTACTCATCAATAATGACAAGGGTATACTTTTCATGGTTCATGTACCTAGGAGTTATAGGTCCAAATAAATCCATGTGAAGAAGATAAAGACATTTATTGATAGAAAATGTTTGTTTTGTTTTGAAGCTGGCTATATGATGCTTTCTCTTTTCATGTGATGAACATTGTTTATCTTTTGAGTAAAAAAGTGAGGGAAGACCAATAACAAGATTTTATTTTGCTAGTTAGTTAATTGTTTTGAAGTTTAGATGAGCAAGTCTTTTGTGCCAAAGCCAGTTGAGATTTTCAGTAGCTTTGGCAAAAAAATAAGATTCTTGTGCAGAAGATGTCATGTCAAGAACATATACATCTCTTACTCTTGGAGAGATCATACCAATTTCTTTGTTAGAGTTGAAGATTGTTCCTTTTTTCTCATCAAACTGAACAATATATTTAGCATCACATAGTTGACTTATGCTAACTAATTGTATTTGAGACCATTTAAAAATGCTAATTTTGTAAAAACTATACCATTACATTTAATAGAACCATATCCTTCAGTGATGCATGTTGAGTCATCTCCAAACACCACTTTAGGTCCTGGTTGTTCCACATATTTGTGCAGATAGTTTTTGACACCAGTCATATGCCTTGAGCATCCACTGTCTAGGTACCAGATGGATTTCTTGATGTCACTCTTCACAAATAAGTTAAATGGTTAGTTTTGCTTTGAAACCCACCTTTTAGTGGGAGTCTTTGATCTGTTAGCATTTGATGATTCAGTCTTTTTGGATTAGAATGCTTCAGCTTTCTTAGCTTTAAGTGCTTCACTCCTTCTAAACTACTCAATGTCATTGTGATCAGTTGTGGTATGAACTGTACTACCATAAGTTTCATAATTTTTTGTGACATGTTAAGGGTTTCTTAGTTTGATTCCCCTTTATAGAGAAATGACCTTGTTATGACTATGTGTATCATGATCATAACTTCCACAGATATCACAAATGGGATAATTAACACAATCATCAGATAGATGATCATTGAACCCACAGTGTATGCAAGGAAGGAAGGGTTTTGATGGTCTTGAGGTTTCAGATCTTGATGAAGATCCACTTTAACTTTTGAGATGCTTAGTCATGTTTATAGTGGACATATATTCAGCATGATCACAAGTTTTGTGATCAGTTCTCTCATATTTCTTACAAAACAAAACTTTGTAGCAATTCTCAGAGAGATGATTGTTCAGTCCACAAAGTTCATAATTCTTTTTTAATTGAATTTTGTATTTTTTTTGAAGTGCATTTTAGGGAATCTGTTGAGGTTTGTTATTTATGGAGTAAGATGACTGGTTCTTGCTAATTTGTAATTTTAGATTATTTAGTTCTTTCATTACAATAGACAAAGGAATGTCATCTTCAATTTTCACATTCTTTGGTTTACTAATAGGAGTTGAGTTCCTTTTGGAAGCTGAAACATTTTTGTTACCCTTAGCAGGACTGAGGGTGGTTCATTTATGGTGACCCTTTTAATGTTTCAGGTTTGAATGTTGAATTAGACTTCAAGATTGACTTGATGGTCTTTGGTCCAGAAATAGGTCCAGCACCAGCTAACTTCACTAGTGGAGAAAGAGGGGTGCTACAAACTGAAGATTCATTAGTTGAATCATACTCATTAGCTGAAGAGTTAGTGATAGCAACTATAGGATCAGTTATTTTCACTTGAGACTCAGCTGGAAGAATTCTACCAATGTCATGATTTGGCAAAGTAAATCCTTTAGCTTCAGATAACCAGGTCGTTCAACGCCTGGAATGGACACTTTTGTGTCTTTAGTTAAAGAATTTACAAAGACTAAGGGTGTGTTTGTTTCATTAAGATGTATTGAGTCTGAATCTGACTACCACATCTTACTGGTAAGAGGCGGTTCTAAAGTCTGAATCTAAATGAAATAATGTTGTTTGTTTTTTATAAATGTCTGAATGGTTTTAATTATGTGTTTTTCTATGTACATATTAAACTATTTATAGTTCAAGTTACAATGACAAAATTCATATAACTATTTCAACCCATAACTAATTAGGGGTGTTGATCGGTTTGGTTATCGGGTTATTCTGTTTGTTCGGTTCGGTTAGTTCAGTTAAAAAAAAATTGGTCAACCGAAAATCGAACCGAACCGAAAACCGAATTTGAATTCGGTTCGGTTTTCGGGTTGACCCGAATAACCGAATTACACTATTTATTTAAAAAAAACTACATAAATATTTAGCCAAAAAAATTATTTCAATAATAAAAATGTTTTTTTATATTAGGATCAAACTTTATTGATCTTTTCATATATATATATATATATATATATATATATATGGGAAACTTTATTTTCAGCATCATTTTATGTGCGAGAACTGCGAGAACCTCTTTTAAAATCAAGAAAATACATGCACGCCATTAATAATCGTAAGAATCCACACATGTTCTTCTGTATCATCATGAACTCTTCCTCTTCTTTCACAAAAACATTACACTCAGTCGAAATAATGCCATTGCACGCCTTATAAGAACATACATGCACACCTTCAAAGAAAAAAAATTATTTCTAATTTCTCATCAAATTCTTTAGAACAAATATGTTTTTTTAAAAACATATTTGTTCTTTTTAGAACATATGTGCAGAAATACAATTATTGAAGGCGTGCAAGTATGTTTTAAAAATTCTCGTAGTTCTCGCACTTAAAATGGTGCTGAAAATAAAGTCACACACACACACACACACACACACATATATATATATATATATATATATATATATATATAAACTCGGCTCAGATTGCCAAACTCATATCCAACCCGAGAACCGAATTCGTAGTTCGGTCCGGTTTTGGCAAATTCGGTTGGATTACTAGTTTGGTTTGGTTCGGTTTTCGATTTTTTCGGTTTTACCCTTATCACTAATTCAGATTTTCATATGTATCAGCCCAAAATCTAATTCTAAAAAACTAGCCCACAAATACATTTGACCCAAAATATAACTTGATACAACCTAATTAGGTAAACCTATCCAAGATCACCTCCTACATATTAAAACATACGCAGCCAAAACATCATATCTTTATGGTTTTATGTCTCCTTAAATTATCCCATGTATCTTGAAATGAAAACATGCAATTTGTCACTAAAAAATGATAAACAAATCCAAACCACAAACAAATACAGTGACCCTTATGGTTTTTTGTCTCCTTTAATCTCGAATAACACAAGGACCACGGCTAAGATCTTATAACAAGGTCTCGGGTAAGGTTTTTTTGTTGTGTTATGTTCAAGACCAGTAATGGGTTTTGTGGGTTTAAAGAGTTTGGAGGGTTTTGAAGGCTGTGGGAAGTTTTTGAAGAGATTGCATGGTTAAGAACCAATCAGACCTGACCCCCACCTCTTACTCGGTAAGATGTAAAACATATGCCCGCTTCTGACTCTTAGAAAAAAAACAACCAAAACATCTGACCGCGTCTGGCTAGGGTATATTCAGAGGCGGTTAGACGTTTTTTATAAAAACAAACACAGCCTAAGTCTGTTTGCCCAGAATTGGAGGGATCTTCAGTGAGTTGATCAAGTCCCAAAATTCTTTTCTTTTAAGAGGGGATGTGTTCACTGATACATTGATTTACTTTATTAGAACTGTTTAGCCATGTTTCAGTGATTGTTTTTAGCTCTTTCAGTTCTTTTCTTAAGTTTTTATTCTCTTTGAGAATTTCAATGTTTACATGCTGCATGGTAAGAAAATCAAGTTTTGCTTGTTTTAATACTAAAAGTTGTTCTTTGCATGTATTTAGTTCTTGAACAAGATCTCTATGTTTTAATACAAGATTGTTTCTATGCTCTTCAACATAGTTAAGATTAATACAAAAATAATTAAGAAAATATTTTCTTTCATCATTATCTTTCATATCAAGAAGAGTGTGTACCTTCAGAAAAAAAATTCTTTCATCATTATCTTACATATCAAGAAGAGTGTGTACCTTTCTCATAGAGATCTTCACCCATTCACCATTTCTGGCACTTTCTTTGTCAGCAGTAACATTTTCATCATCCGTCGGTGCCATGAGTACCTTTACTTCAGTCATATCATTGTCATCTGATGACACATCTTCTTCATCCCATTCATATGCTTCAGCAACAAGACCTTTTTTTTTACCATTGATGATTTCGATGAAGTACTAGAACAGAGGAGGGCTAGCTTAGCTTTGACATTGTTGTATTTTGACTCAAAGTCTTTGTTGGGCCTCAGTTTAGGTTTCTGCTGAGAGGGACTAAAGATAGTGGTTTGAGGTTTTTGAAAAGGTGATTAGTATGAAGGAACTGAAGTTTTAGAAAAACAGTCTCTTGCAAAGTGACCTTTTCTACCACATTTGTGGCATATAGTGTCCTCAGATGCTTTTGCACTACTGAACCTTTGAGACCCCTTTTTGAAGAATCTTTTAGACTTGGCTAAAAGAGCTCTTTCTTGATATTCTTCTTCAAGGTCATTCAGGTATTCTTGACTACTTCTTGTATACTCTTCATCATCAGGACTATCTTGAAAGTCTTAGACAATAAGGGTTGAGAAGAAAGTAGTTGACAAAGGAGTTGCAATGGCAAGAGATTTTTTCTTTTTAGTTTCATCAATAATATCAATGAGGTTTTCTTCATATTTGAGTTTGACAAATAGAGAGGCAAGCTCAGATTCTTTCACATGATTTCTATTTCTGAGATTTTGGCAGAAACTTATCCACTTCTTTGGTAACCCATTTATAAAACCATTATTTATTTTAAACTTTGAAAGTAAGATGCCATCATTTACTAACTCATTCATCAAAGCTTTATATCTGGTGAAAGTTTGTGTTAGAGTTTCACCTTCTTTGTATTTGAAGCTATTGTAACACAGCTTTAGGTCTATAGCCCTACTTTCTTTCACATCAGATGGGCCCTCGTGATATAGTATCAGGTCATCCCAGATAGATTTAGCTGTCAGACAGTTTATGATAAAGTTCATTTGGTCATCTGGAAGAACAGACATGATGAGACTTTTGAGTCGTTGATCTAAGTTAGCAGCCTTTCTCTCATTACCTGTCCATTGTGATTCAGGCTTTTTTTTACCAGCTGTCATAGGGACAAAAGTTCCATTTTCAATGATGTTTTTTAATTTAGGTTCTATACCAATTATGTGGCATATAAACCTCTTTTTCCAATTGGTGAAATTTTCCACCTCTAGTACAGGAGCAACATTTAACTGGCCATCCCTATATTTAAGAGATTGTAGTACTTATACTGCCATTTTTAAAGGACCTTGATTTTAAAAATCTTTTGAGCAGTTATATAAAAACTTTTGAAAAGGTTTTACAAATCAAACTGCTCTGATACCACTTGTTTGTCCCCTTGAATATGATATATGATTTATCAAGTTAAACTAATCACAATCCATGGCAATAAAGTGAGTTTTAAACAGATTTATGTAAACAATATAATGAACAAATT
>BQNB010083187.1:0-29104 GCA_026074375.1 Tanacetum coccineum
GCTCGGAAACATGCCGTTTGGACTGATCATGCGGTTTTCATGGCGCGTGGCCTTTCTTTTTGGAAGCGGCGGCAGTTTCCCCTTGTATGAAGGTCGCAGTGACTATCATCATTTCCTCCATAGTCTTTGGAACGTGCTCGTTGAGGCGTTTTGTCAACTCAGGGTTGTTAACCCCGTGCATGAATTAGGAGATTTGCATGCACTCAAGGGCTCCCTTCATGCACCTAGTCTCCACTTTGAAGCGTTTCATGAAATCCTTGAGGGTCTCTCCATCCCTCTGTTTGATATTGTGGATTTCCACTGGATATTTCACATACTTCTTTTGTTGCATGAAATATGCTAAGAATGCCGCTTTAAGGTCCTTGTATCCGTCTATGCTTTCTGGAGGGAGCTCATCGAACCATACTCTCGCGGTCCCTATTATGGTAGAATTGAACATATGACATCACGTAGGCATTTCCCAACGTTCTACCTGTGCCGCGGCTTGAAAATTTTTTACATGATCCTCTGGGTCTCTTGTTCCGTTATAGGTTTTAACGTTATTAGGCATTCGCATTTTCCGCGAGCTCTTGAAGTTGCGGATTTGAGGTATGAATGGATCCACCTCTTCACATGTCCAGGGCACTGCCAAGTCTTCTTCATCAATAAGCTTATGCCTCTTTGACGCTGATTTCTAGTGTCCTCCGTCGCTGGTGTCGCTCTTCGATACACGGGATAGCGGGGACTCGCTTGTCCTCCCTCTTTTCATGATACGAGAACGGCCTCTGTCACGAGAGCGATGCCCATGTCTGGACTCCGTCCTGTAGGAGGAGTAGGTATTATCATATGATTCTTTGACGCCATGGGAGCGATCTTTACTTCGGGAACGGACTCTGCTCAGGGGAGAGTCCCATCTGTGAGGACGACCTCTGATCTTAGAGTGATCTCTAGAGCTCGTCCTATCCGGGCCAGACTTAGTTGTGCTTGGTGAGTAAGTGTTGCTAAGCCGGTCGAACGCGCTCTGCCTCCGGTGACCTAGCCGGCCAAATACGTTTCCATCGCCGTCTCTAGAGCGATCCTTCACCCTGGGCTTTTTTGACGGGTTTTGATGCCTTACGGACCAGGTCCTCGCACTTGAGTTTTGAGAGCTTTCTCTTGTTCTTCGACTTCTCTTGGTATTGTCCCCAAAGTTCAGCCTAGTATGGACTTCTTTTCGCTTATCACGGCGAATCTTATCCATGATGACCGGCAAGATATCTTCGTAGTGTTCCTCGCAAAAGTCCTGGATGTTCACCCTGGGTGCGACATCCGTTTCTTTCGGCGCTTTTTCTTTGGTTCCTTTTTTCGTGACAGTGGTCACGATGGGGGGTTGTGTTAGCCATTGCGCTCATTCTTACGAGAGTAGTTCCTAGTGTTGGGTCCCACGGATGGCGCCAACTTGTTGATACAAAAGTTAGGTCGAGTATTGTTAGGTCCGAATAGGCAGCTATTCGGATATGTAGCACCTTGTTCTTGTACCAAGTGAACTTGTTTGGATGACCTTGCACAAGGAATAAAGCACCGTTAATCTTATCGTGGGAGCGGATCCCACGATTGGACTCCGGTGTGAGAGTAAGTATATGGTTTTTGGGAGAAATCGAGCGTAAGTAGGGTTTTAGCTTGTAGAAGATACCTGCATTGATGACGACCGTGTTCCTTTTATAGGCTAAATAACCTTTAGGGTTTCCATGACTTGCGGCTCAAGATACGGCCGAAGTTTTAGAGATTTGGCATTATCCTAGCTGGTTTAAATAAGTAAAGCATATCTCTTATTTAATTAGGTTATCTTTAGGAATATCTGATACATAGGCCGGAGGCCCATTATCAGCTACCAAGCCCATAATAGTATGAGTGGGCTGGGCCAGTCCATACTATACGTCATCAGGTGCTTCTTAAAAAGTGTATGCAAAGGTCATTTACCGCGGCTATGAGAAGAGATGCCAATAATCATATTTTCCCAATAACAGCTAAACTAATTATAACAACCAAAAAAATAGTAAAGCCAAACTAAATATTGAACTCTTTAGAAAACGTACCTTTTATGTGTATGGATTCTGTGTGGAAAGTTAGCGACTTAGCGTGATGCACATTTTTTTAAAAATTTTGGGGATTTATATTTTATTTTAGGGACCGATAATGAAATGGGGGAATATCTCTTTTAATTTTTAGAGAAGATGTGAAATGGGGAATTCTTGATTTTTGAAGAAGTTATTTTATTTTGGTGCAGTTTTTTATGGAGAAAATATGAAATGGAGAAGTCATTGAATGAGGGAGGGTTAGTTGTCCTTTGGTCAGTGTTTTGATCTAGTTGTTAGACTCTTTACGTCTTTTGGTCAGTGTTTTGAGTTGTTAGACTTTTTACGTGTACTTTTAAGAATAATGAAAATAAACTGTATACTATATATGAACTCTTATACAACTTATCTTGTTAGGGAAATAAAAGCTCACTGTGGTCTCTCGTCAATTCATCATATGGTATAGTATTTTGCAAAGAAGAAGTGAAATATATCCTTACTTTCCTTATAAACTTTATAGAAAGATAGTAATATTGTGATTACAACTCCATCTAATAATGCATATACCACTTGAACCTGGGTTCTTTTGTTTTTAAATTTGGGAAAAATATCTATAAGAATGACATGCAGGATTATAAACGGTATATTATCACCTGATGATATATTCGTGATAAGATCAATCAATATGGATCTAGAGTCTACAATGGGGATTATAACTCTGCTTCTTGATATGGTTCTTGGTAATATGATCGAGAGTGGGACAATCAAAGATCGAGACAGCCATTGTAAGCTAGAGTTCATCCTTCAACATTTCACTCACTTCTTCCTCCATATCAAGAGAGAATGAGTAACAACTCCTTCAAAAGGCAATAGAGAAGAATGAGTAATATTTGTGAAAATCATCACTAAGATTATGCTTGTGCATTACCAAGAGCTAAAGCCTTTTTTATACTCCTTCCTTGCCCAATTCCTCCATCTATAATAATTGGTATTCAACCTTAAACGGATGGAACATAATCAACTCCTACTTCTACAACTTTAATGGTTTCCATACGTTCCTTGTGAGTAAGTACGCCCTTTATAATAATTTGCATTCTTGTAATGGCCCTTGACCAAGCAAAGTCCTGGTAAACGAATGAAAAGTAATTACTTCTAGATCTTTTGTTCTTCTTTTGAGGTTTGGATGTCAATACGAATTAGAAATTATGGAAAGTAATCAATGGTTTATACCTTCCAAGAAAGGGAAGGATAGAAGATATTGGATGCAAATGCTTCGATATTTGAACCCTCATTATGCAAAACACACATGCTCGATCAAAAACCATATTATATTTTAGGTACAAAAAGATGATATTTTCACTTACAGTGTCTACTTTAGCAGACACAAGATCTTCATAGTTCTTAGCCTGGGGTAAAGTCATCCTACACCAAGTTACCAGGTGACACTTCCATTTGTCCCTCACAGGACATGAGCACACAACCTCTGATATATGTTTGGCTATTACACTGAGCTATATCAACTTGAGATCCATATAATACCAGCTTCCTGAGAAAAAAGGAGCTATGAGGTACAGTGTACATTCGCTTCTCAGATAAACTAAAATATAGATAATAAACCTAAAATGGGTATGATTCACTAATGCAAAAAATAAAAACAAGCCACCCTAAACATTGTAAGATAAATATGATGCTAAAATTAACCTTTATAAAATGGCTTTTGAGGTTTCATGCTTATTATATAGAGATAATGCACAAAATGCCTACATTAGAAAACATATAACAATGAGAACTAAACAAACTTTTATTTTTACTTTAAGTTACCAATTTCACAAAGTTTCTAACCTTTCGTGCAATAATATAATACCGAGTATAGCTTACTGTAAATGACACAACTAACCATGACAAAACACAAAGCATGGTGTCAATACCTTAACTGAATGAAAAAAAAATATGTATTTCTTTTTATTCATATAGATCCCAACTATGATAAAAAAAATATGTTAGATTACAGTAACACCCAACCTTTTAATTCCAAGTCAAATGCGACCCGTCAGTTTAAAAACTTGTTACCATTTCTATACTTAACAACTCCTTATGAGAAAAACAAACTTCAAAGAAGACATCCACTTGATTAATTAAGCCGATGCCATGAATATATGACTATCAATCAAATAGTAACACAGTGAATGAACATCTAGCACTCTGCCACTTCATGCAGAAGTGAAGAACCAGCTTACTTTAGAGCCAACAAAACCTTTTCGGTAACCAGAAAATGGATAAAAACTGACGGAACCAGTAGGATTTTGGACCTTACTAACCCGCATCACAATACTAGTTGGGCAGAACCGCATACCTGCTTTCAAAGAAACCACATAGGAAGTGTTTGGCCAGATTCTTAACTCATTCAACACTGACACCATGTTGTTTAGACCACGAACACGACAAAAAGACTAAAAATATTATTTACACCAACTATAAAAAATAGTTATACACTACTTTACCTTTAAGATTTCCCAAGATTGAAGGACTATGCGTGTACTTCCCTGTGAAAGAAACAGTATGTCTGACAAGGATCGAAAACACCTTTTCGAGGGGTCTTGCTTGATCAAAGAACAATAAGATAAGCATTATGTTTTGTAGTGAGAGAAAGTAGAGAGAGGGTGAGATGAACACCAAAGAGAAAATATTAGATAGAATAGAAAAAAGAGAATAGTACAAAATATGAAACATCCACCATCTCATAGAGAGCCATGAGGGGGTTAATTTATACTAAAAGAAAACGCAAAACTATTCCTAGTTTTACCTAAATATGACCCGTTGCGTGATAAGCAGTGTCCAAGTCTAGTCCATTCACGTGTTGTATGACGTCAGTTCACTAAAAAGGGAGGCTAACATCTCCCTCCAAGATGGCGTCACACGTGGAATTGTTAAATGTTCCCTACAAGCAAAAAATAAAAAAATGATAAAGAATGAAGTCAGTATTCATTGAGAATATCTTCGACGATTTACTTGCTTACTCCAACTTATATTTTTTTCAGCTTGTAGACTGAACATTACTGCTAATTCTTTAGCTCCCTCCCAAAAGACACCTTGACTGATAGATTTAATACACGTGTGAGGGAGGGATGATATCATCAACATCCTCACTTAGGAAGCATTCCAGTTTTGTTTGAATTCAGCCCAAAGTACAACTTATTCCCCTTCCGAAGTCGAATACTGTAAGCACCAAAATCAATATTACGACCCGAAATGCACTTTCTACTTCGGAAAGGTGTATATTGATTTGCTACATAAAGTACATTAAGTTCCCGAGTTCTTTAGTGTACGCAATTTATCCCTCTAAGTAGTCTAATCGGTTGCATCAAAGTCATCTAAGTCCCGGATGTACCCATTTAAATTGTTTCACCAAAGTCAACTAAGTCCCGAGTGTAAGCAATTTATCCCTCTATGTAGTCAAAATGATAACATCAAAGTCAACTAAGTCTCGAATGTACCAAATTAAATTGTTTCACAAAGTAATTTAGTTTGAGTGAAAGCATTTTTCCGCTATGTAGTCGAAACTGTAACATCAAAACGGTAACATAAAAAATCAACTAAGTATCGGATGTACACATTTCTCCTTCCAGGATGATGACTAACTGAGGAATCATCCTACACATGTGTACATCTTATGCCAACTGGAACTGCTTACTTAGCTTTATAGCCCGTGATTGCATAAGTAATAGTCTGTGAGAAGATGTCGAATCGTACTCTTTTTAACAATTCTCTCTTGATCAACCCGAACTAAATCCCCTTATCTATTATGTCGGCTAATACTAATGACCACTGATTGAAGCATAATCCTTCACTTGTGACTTAATCTTGTATCCGTGTGACGAAGGAACGGTGCAGAGGCAAATCTATGAGTACCATATACACACCAAAAAGTATACAAAAAATACATCACCACTTGAAATCTCCTCAACGACGTGAGACACTGAGTACTACAATGTAACTCCTTAAAGTGATAGCTACTTTGTGGGTATAGGTAGAAAGAGTCACAAAAGCAACTAGATATCCAAGTCTTCATCACTAATACAAGTCATCTTCGTTGTGGAGAAAGAAAGAACCGAAGACGAAATAAGTACACTTCCCGTGAAAGTCTACGTCAATCCTAAATAAGTAACATCGTACAAAACCCCATGATCATTAAAATTCAATACTAGCCATTATGAATGAAGGTGAATTTTAATAAGGATCGTTTTTAGTGTAATGTATTATGTTGTTGTTCATGATTTTGATGATATTTTATGATTGTTAACGGATATTGGCTCAAAAAATGTACCATAAGAATGGTCGTCCAAGTAATAACACCCGGTCTTTTTATACTTTTACCCGACATGATGTTGTTTTATACCCGGCTTAATCCGATAGAACAAACCCAAATTGGATGGACCATAAGCATTTTGGCTTAACGTATCATAACATTATCGATCGGCCCAAAAATATAACCATAAACAGATTCGGCCCAATATCATTCAAGATACTTGGCCCAAGATAGTAGAAAGATAACATTCGGCCCAGCTTTTCATCATAACCAAAAATCCAGCCCAACACCATCCATTACTCAGCCCACACATAGCTCCCAATACCATATACAACTTATACGACCCATCATTTGTTATACAAATTTAGTGTATATAATGCCCCAATCCCACATTATTAGGTCATTATCTCATACCTAAACTTATTCACAATCGCCTACCATAGAAGATTTGACCAAATCTCATCTATCAATATACAATTTCCAGATCAAACTTCTCCCAACAAACCTCAAATTTCCAATACGTAACCACACATCAATCTTCTTTCATCGTATCATTGTTTACTAAGGTTGAGACACAAACCGAGAACCCTCCTCCCTTTTCAGATATGTTCGATAGTATAGAGACAACATCAGATCAGACCTTTGATCTCGGGTAGGTTTGCTTTGATTGTTTGTGTGTCAATTGAAACAAGGCATGATTATAACAAAATTGTTATCAATCATTCCTTATTTTCGTACAATGAATAAGGGTTATACCTTCACATTTCAATGATGATTGTGTTTAGTCTAAACAAAATTGATGACAAATAAACACGAATAAGAGATCATGGTTTAATTTGAATTGAGTTCGAGTCTTGATGATGGATGGGGGATGATTAGTGTGACGATGGGATAGGTTAGAGAGTGTTGGATTTGTGATATTGAGGCTATGGTTGGTTGGATGGTTATGTGGTTGATGTTGGTAGTTATTAAATCGAGTCTGTCATTTTGATTCTACCTCTGTTTTGATTTCTTGACACGACTCAATGAGTTTGACCCCGGTCAACTCGGTAAATACCGAGTTGACTCGGTTTGGGTTTGGGCTTGAATAAATCTGTTTCAACTATATCTTAGTAGTTCGGTTGTCAAAGCTTTTTGAGTTGTTCGGTTGACAAAGATTTTTGAGTTGTTCGCTAGACAAAGCTTTTTGAGTTGTTCGGTAGACAAAGCTTTTTGAGTTGTTCGGTAGTCAAATGGAAACATGTTGTTCGGTTCACCAAGAGAAACAAGTAGTTCGGTTTGTACTATCGTCCTTCTTGTTTTCTTCAGAAACCAACAAATACCAAGTCGTCCTTCTTGCCATAAATTATGGATCTATGTTCCCTTGTGTTTCAAACCATGGACCACAAACAAGCTTAAAAAATAAGCTTTAGAACTAGCAAATAAGCCGGAGTTTGAAAAGGCTTAAAAACAAGATGAAATAAGCTCAAAATAATGAAACCATCAGATCTGTTGATAAGTTTTATGGAGAAAAAGGAGACCCAAAAAGAAACTTAGCAAAAAGGTAGAAAAAGAAACTGTTGTAAAAGCAGAAACAGACGACAACACATAACAACTATTTCGAGCCTTTTTTTCATAAAAAAACCACGTAAATAAGAAAAATAAGCTTAAAATAAGCTGTGATAAGCACGAAACAACACACACGAATACAATACACCCCCGGTTTGCTCTTGATACCAATTGACAAGGATCGAAAACACCTTTTCGGAGGGTCTTGGTTGATCAAAGAACAATAAGATAAGCATTATGTTTTGTAGTGAGAGAAAGTAGAAAGAGGGTGAGATGAACACAAAAGAGAAAATATTAGATTAAAAAGAGAAAAAGAATAATACAAAATGAACATTCACCACCCCTCATGGAGAGCCATGAAGAGTATTTATACTAAAAGAAAAAACAAATTATTCCTAGTTTACATAAAGAGTGTTGCTACATCCACAAATAATCCACAAACAAACACCCACAAACATGTGTTGTCTATGTGTGATTGGCTAAATCAAAGAGAAGAGAGAGAAAGTATATCAAAATACACCAATCAAAACATCACAACACATGTTTGTGGATGTAGCAAAACTCTTACATAAATGACCCATGCGTGACACGCAATGTCCAAGTCTAGTCCAATTCACGTGTAAGACGTCAGCTTCACTAAAAAGTGAGGCTAACAATGTCGAAAAAATAGAAGTAACTAATGGACATGGATCATCAGAGATTGTTGTTTGAAATGCCATAAACATAAAACAGAAAGAAAAAAAATGAATCCGGTGTGAATCGAACACACAACCTTCTGATTCCAAGTCAGACGCGCACCCATTGCGCCTCGGATTCAATATGTTTTCATTGCCTGCTGTTTTTTATATATCGCATAATTAAGACGTCTACTACGCTTTGATGGTCTGTACATCTTGTATAATAAGCTGCACGGATGCACTAGCGAAGGAGTATTTTTCTCTAAGTTTTGGCATTTAGCACTTTGTAACTTTCTGAATTGTCATTGTTTTATTTTTAAATCATCAAAGCCAATCACTAAACTTATTACTATATTACACATTTGTGGACAAATCCACTATCGTTTTGACAGTGGGCCACAATGCTACAGTAACGGGCTCCCATTTTAGGTCAGCCCGATTTTAGTTTTTTTTTTTTAAATTATTTTGTTTTTGTTTTTGTTTTTTTTTTAATTTGTATGCATAAAATAGGAGGAAAAAAAAATATTATAAAAGTTCTGATTTATTCAGATAAAAAAATACCAGCAGAAACATCTTCGATACCTAATAACTTTAAAATAATTGATATGGTCACAAACGTATAACCCATTATATTAAAAAAATTACTATATTACACATTTGTGGACAAATCCACTGTCGTTTTGACAGTGGGCCACAGTGCTACAGTAACGGGCTCCCATTTTGGGCAAGCCCGATTTTAGTTTTTTTTTTAAATTATTATGTTTTTGTTTTTTTTAATTTGTATGCATAAAGTAAGAGGGAAAAAAATATTACAAAAGTTCCGATTTATTCAGATAAAAAACAATACTTGCGGAAACATTTCATGCAGGATAAACAAGATGACAAAGTTTTTGTGGAATCCTAACTTTTAATATATATTAAAAACATAGGCCAATGAAACATATAGAATCCGAGGCGCAATGGGTGCGCGTCTGACTTGGAATCAGAAGGTTGCGTGTTCGATTCACGCCGGATTCATTTTTTCTTCTTCTACTTCCTGTTCAATTATTATTGTTACTATTGTAATTGTAATCTGAAAGACTTCTCTAAGTAATTTTTTTAAAAGTGATTTTTCGGTTTGACTTGGAACTATGCAAAGATTTTAAATTTCATAAACGTTTCGCTTTTAGTTCCTTTCTCTCTTTGCATCATCTTCATGCTTTTCATTTTCAAGCAGCGTTTGATGCTTGAAATGCCATAAGGAAAACTCTTTCCTGAATGGAAATGAAAAATAAGTCACAGAGAAAAAGGAGCTTTCTGGCATGCAAAGTCAATCGATGGTGACGGAGACGTTTTTGAAATTAAAAAACTTCGCACACTTTTCCTATTAGAGCTGGGAAAGTGTACCACAAAATTTTATTATAAATCAATGCTTAAGAGTCTTTTAAATTACATGAACAGGAAGCAGAAAAATAATAATTGTAGGGAGATCCTCAAATTATAAGGAGGAATTATAAGTAAAAACTGGAACCATCGAAGTTTTTTCTGCAAAATCTCGTCTAGAAGCTCAAATTTGTTATACATTCTACTTGAAAGACAATCTAAAGCACTCTCCACTAAAGGTGACGTGCATCCAAGATAACAGTAATCTAAAGCTAAAAAACGGAATCCTACAGTTTTACCTGACCAGAAAAATTACTAGAAATAAGTGAGATTCAAGGTCGATAACAAATGAATCCACGGACCAAAACCACATGTGTTCTTAATTTAATTCCATAAACCACGGGGGGGATGAGATAGAGTATAGGGGGGGGGGGGGGGGGGGGGGGGGGGGGGGGTGGGGGGGGGGAGGGGGGGGGGGGGGGGGGGAGTTGTTTCCCACCTCTAACGGTATCATTTTGAAAGGTTTTTATGTACATATGGCCATTTTTCGTTGACTGATTAAAAAAAAAAGCTAGAATGTTTTACCTTTTGAATGGAAATTCGATCTTTTCACTTGGGCTATAAACTTTTTCATGTTTTCAATTACTTCTTGCACCTTAGAAGAAATTTGTTCCCTTTGGTCTTCAACATCAGCTTGAAACTTTAGTAATTTTTCCCAACTTGCTGCATATAGTTAGGTTTGGTGTTGTAATTCCACACTAAATTCTCTTATCTTACTGTCCTTGTCTCACTGTAAATACACGATTTTTGATAGAAAAATCTATGCTAATTTTTTGCATACTGAGGTACAGTTAATACTTCTTAAGCATTATACCTTTATAACAAACTTGAGACTCTTTTATTGTCAACAAAAAACAGGTTTAGCTACTAATAGAAGCATAAGCTATTTGACCGATATTAGCCTCAATAAAAAATGGCTAATTTGATGGTAAGTTGCATTCCACACTAGTTTACAATTGCAAAGCCGATCCCGGTCCCAACTTATCTCCAGAAATGCAAAAAAAAGACAGAAATTAAACTGTAAAACTATGATACCACTTTTTGAGTAAATCACAACACACTGAATATAGGAATGTAGACTTGAGACTTGAAAAAGCAAAAATCAAGAACACTCTATTTAAATGGTTCAAGATGACTTTGATGGTTTTATCGACTTAGTCACGTAAGCAATTACGTTTGAAATAAATACTTGCAACCATTAAAATATAGTCTTCTAAACATAGCAACTAATGAAACGGATCACATTTCCCAAAAGGATACTTACAACCATCAAGATGCACCTTTCATTTTCATCATTAGTAAAGAGTACACAATGATTTCAAAAAGCAATTTAACTTAATGCAAAAAGGCATAAACAGCAGTTGAAATATAAACCACAAGAGCAGAAGTCACCAATACAATCATCGACGCAACAGCATTGACAGTCGACCTACTCCCACAACTTAACATCCCCAATCGAATCTCGATCACATTCACCATCGAAAGCATCAGAAACAAACACCCCATAACCGATCCAACAGCAGATCCAAGCATCCCGAAACGCAGTGCTTTTAGATTAATATGCGCCCTAAACGCTTCATCAACATCCTTACTATTCAGCAAATTGATAGCAAGTTTAAGTCCTTGAGCTACAAGTGATGAAAACAGGAAGAAACTAAACGAAACAACTTCAAATACTAGAAGCTTCTTTGCAACCGAAATATCAGCATCACAGGCGGA
The DNA here is from genome assembly GCA_026074375.1 of Tanacetum coccineum. Taxonomy (NCBI): domain Eukaryota; kingdom Viridiplantae; phylum Streptophyta; class Magnoliopsida; order Asterales; family Asteraceae; genus Tanacetum; species Tanacetum coccineum. Next base: position 11,706 of record BQNB010083187.1, read on the forward strand.
ACGATTCTCAAGACTGTGTTGGCCCGCTGTTGTGAGAGATAGTCCGACAAATACAGCAATTGTGAAGAGAGAGTTTACATTCACAAGCCCGTCAAGTGCTGTTACGTGAATGCTTGTTGTTGATGTTGATCGGGATGGTGATGATGAAGCAAATCGAGATCCAGTTTGTTGAGTGCAGTATTCCTTTGGATAACCGTCAGGTCTGCAATGGATACAATGCAAAAGGGGATCAAAATACAAGCCATACAGGAGGTGTGTTTGGGATTGCTAATATTTTTAAGAGTTTGTAGTGTTTTAATAATCCAAACTACAAAATAAACAGTTTTAAATATGCAATAAGCAAGTTGCTATTTCAATGTGCTTATTTGAGATAAAGCTAACATGAGCTTAAGGGGGTCTTTGGAACCGCTAATTTTTCTAGTTATCTACATCTAAGAATAAAAAGTTTTATGTAATACAAATTGCTTTGGTTTATCTGCTTACTTCTAAAGTAAGTAGAATCAGTTTTTGGTGCTTATCTGCTTATTTTATTTTTAAATAAGCAAATTATGATATGCAGGGCGAGCTGCATATTTCAAAGTGTTTATGTAGGTTGAACTTAAAATTGATATTTTACCAACATATTCATTATTTAATCTACAACCTTTCCTAACTGAATATGATAAAAAAAAAAAAAAATCAGCATTTTTGTTTGGGCTTATTGTCTAAAAATGTATCTTACTAGTTACTTTTTAAAGTTGTATGTATCATTGTTAGGATCGGACTATTTAATAATTAACTTTTTGAATTTCAATTATTCTGTGTATCGATTGACATATTTTTGGGTATCGAATCAAGTATTTTTGGGAATCGATACACGGAATAATCGAAATTCAAAAAGTTAATAAATAGGCTGTACATACAACTAAAAAAATGACAAGTAAAATACATTTTCACACACTTATCCCATTTTGTTTTTAGCATTATTACATCTATTACAAACTAAGCAAATCCAAACACTACCATAACACTTATTTATAAGCAGGAAAAATAAGCAAATCCAAACACCCTCTAAGGCATCAAATCTGCAATTAATCAAATAAAAAACAAAATTTGCAATGACATTAACCCAACTGAGGAATCAGATCCACATTTAAATCAACACAAAATAAAATCTAAATAAGATAAAGTGATAATCAGATCTGCAATGGATATAAAAACAAAGAGGAGCTTACTCAGCCATTGATGATGAAGAAGGTTGAAAGGTTTAATTTGTTAGTTGGTTTTAGGGTTTTGTCGGAAGCAGAAGAAGAATGTAGTGCAAGAAATTGCTGAAGTGTTGAAAATGTTTAGATTTGCAAGTTGGGTGAAACGTACGGACCAATATAACTCGTTTGGTTTGGTTTTAAACAATGTTATAAAACCGGTTCGACAATGCCGGTTAAACCGGTTTTAGTCCAAAAAACCGGTTAAATTAAACCGAGTTTTATATACTTTTTCTATACAACCGGATTGATTAAAGACCCGGTTTTCAAAACAATTTTTTAAACCGAATGTCGTTTTCTTTCATTAAGAAAAATATTAAATAGATTTTTTTTTCTTTCTAACTCGTCTATTTTCTTTAACGGTAAATTACACCATTGGTCCTCAAAGTAAAGGCCTCTTGTGCATTTGGTCCTCAGATTTAAAGTTTCGCCGGAATAGTCTCATGGTTGGCTTTTTCACTCCCGTTTAGATCAAAATCATAACGGTCGTTACATTTCCTCGTTACCTCACCCACGTGACTTACACACAATGGTTTTTTTAGCAATTTTAAGATTTGTAATTGTTTAACATTGTTTGTTTCATGACTTAACACCAGTCATTTAATTCTTGCACATCTATCATTCGTCCTTCAGGTCTTTATTAATACAACTTACCCACTTGGTTTTGATATTCAAACAAGCTTCAAAAACACACAAACATAAGAAAATGGTTGTTTGTACATGTGGTACGCAGGCAAAGATCAAAACCTCATGTACTGATATGAATCCGAATTGGCGTTTTTATGAGCGTTTATGTGAGTGGCCTACATTTATAAGTATCATTATCACTAAGAAAAATATGTATCAAGTTTTTTGTAAATATGCATGTATTAGTTCGTTTGTTGTTTTTTTTCTTCAGAATTCAAGCTGTAACTTTCTTGGGTGGGTTAATCCACCCATGTGTCCAAGATCTGTTCAGATTTTCTCTGGATTGTTAAGGTCACGTAATGATCTTCAAGATGTCCTTGATATGGTTGAAGAAAAGCGAATCAAGATAAAGAAACATCTCATCATCAATTGGGTTGTGTTTTTGGGTTTATATGTACTTTACCATTTGACATGTTGGATCAAACATTTTTTGGGTAGTTGTTGTTAGCTGACAATGATTTTTATTAGTTGTGGATATGGGTCTAGCGTTTTGGTCAAACATTAGTGGTAATGGTGAATGTAATATTGGCAGATGAATGACAAGGTATATAACATTTTGGTTTGCAAAGATATATGTGTGTTGTTAGTCATAGTGTTATTTTGTAGAAGGCTTAATTTGTTTGACTTACTAAGTCAAAAATACATGTTTTGTAGTTTGATCTAAGATAGTCAATACAAATGTATATGACTTGTTTAGTTACATTTGTGATATTAACAAGTTAAAAATAGTTTGGTTTTATTCGACTTATAAACATAGTGATATGTTTTTACCCAAACTTTGTGAAGATTTTTGGCCTTTTTTTAGAAAAACGATTCAGAGCAAGATTGATTGAATCTGCTCCAATACCATGTAAAAAAAGATAATTTGACACACACAAAACTTTATCTATTGAATCTTAATTAACCAAAGCAACTCATTCAATCAGAATCACAAATCAACGACAATCTCATCACATCTAATCTGGTGTGAGACTATTATTTAATTGTTAATAATTCTATTACAATAACTGTAAACAATAAGATCAAGACGATCTCGAAATAACAATGACAGAGTATTATCGATATATGTATGTGTTTTTTACAGAGTCGAGAGAGAAAAAAAATGATACTACTACCTCCGTCTTAAAATTATTGTCCACTATTTCATTTCGGGTTGTCCGAAATCAATTGTTCACTTTCAAAAATAGATAGAGAATTTAGTTAGAGTTTACCATATTACCATCACTTGAGGTTATTATTACAAACCTTAAAGAAGTTTTAAATAAATTATTTAAGGGTAAAACTATCATTCTGCAAAAGCAAGAAAGAGAAAGCTGTAATGATGATGTTTTTCTTAAACTGTGTGTTTTTTGTTTGTGGACAATAATTTTGGGACGGAAGGGGTAGATAGGTTATCTCTTATCATCTTAGGGTGTGTTTGGTTTGTGACTTTTGAAGGCCAGGGATAACTTTAGGACTAAATTACATTATTTGGTTGATTTACTAAAGTGAATATTTAGGCATTACATCCACCGACACCAGCCCAACCAAAAAGGTGGGTTTAAGAAATTTTGATGAGTCCACCATACGTGGCTTATGCAGGCTTTTTACACTAATTGAAAGTTAATAAAGTATAATATATTTTATTTTTATATTTGTATATAAAATAGTTAAAGGTTAAGTCCATAAATAGCCCATGAGCTTTTTTTAAAATTCTACACTTTGGTAACGAACTTACAAAAATACTATTATCACCCATTAACCTAATATATTTGTTCCATTACCACTAATATCGTCTATTTGTGCAATGGGTTGCCGACTGAACCGGTTAGACTTGTATGTAACACTCCGTAAATTTCCAGGTTATTATTTTAAGTTTTACGTGAATTAATTTAACTTTTATAAGTTACGTGTTACTTCGACGTAAAACCGGGAAGTTGTCCCGCGTTAAACTGAAAAACGTCATCGGATGCGTTCTGACTTCGGACTTGGATTAGTCTAATGCTTTATGCATGATTATATCATTTTAAAGTGCTACGTAGGTTACGTACACTTCTGTTTACGATTTCTACGTTTTTCGCGTGCATTTTACGTTTTTCGCGTTTTAGGTCAAACGAAGACCCGGAAAGCCATCACCTTTGCATGTAAACCCTAATTATCTTTCGTTTCGTGTTTTAACATCAAAATTTCGTCATCCCACCCCCTCTTGCTCTAATTCGAACGTCCAAACCCAAATCAAATGAAACAATGTCTTAAAAATTTGAATTTTACAAGTATAAGCAAGTAGGATACACGGAAAGTGACACTTTGGGATTATTCTCCCATGCATAAACTTGTGCTCTTACATTTGTTGTCCCTTTGTATGGTAAGGACCACAATTACACTAACAATTTAAAAGATGCATTCTTTTTAATTCCAAATGGCTAGAAGAAAAGTCTTGAAACCCCCTCCCCCCATGTCTCCATCCGTTCAAACCAGAAGCACCAAAAGAAAGATGGTTCAAGCTTTTTATTGAGCCATGGGTCACTTAAAGATGCCAAAACCCTAATCCTTGGTCCTATATAAACCTCCTTAACTTCATTCTAGGTCATTTCTTTCACATACTAACCTCAAAAAATTTCTTTCTTTCTCCTTTGCTTCCTTGAGGCCACGGCCAACAAACACCCTTATAGGGGTTTGGTTTTCTTTGATTTCTAGCAAGATTCAAGCATTAGGGGTTCATTTCTAGTCATATCTAAGGTGTTTGGAAGCTTTGGTTCATTGGTTTTAAGCGTTAAACTCAAGATCTAAAGTTAGGTTTTCAAGGGTTTTCATTGGTTTTTCAAGATCTAGGTTTATATAGTTTAGATCTTGTGTCATCATCTTGTTCTTCATACTTGTGAGTATATTATTGATCTTTATTTTGATTTCTCTTTTGATCTTAAGTTCTTATTCAAATATAAGACTCCATGTTAATGTGTTGGTGAATCTTATTGGAAAATGAAAGTGAACTAAGATCTTGTTAATTTTTGCTGAAATGAAAGTAGTTTGTTAATAACTTTATGATTGAGGAGAAGTTGAGATGAAAAGTGTGTTTCAATAATGATGAAGATGGAATTAGAATAGTTGTAAGTGTGGTTTTGATGTTGGTTTAGTTGTGAATGGAGATTAGGATTAGACTAAGCACTATTGTGAAGTTTGGATAGATTTTGAAAAAGTTTTGTTGTCCGAATTTTATAATGAGGTTAAGGGATGTTTAAAAATGTTTCAAAGTGTTAAAATTCTAAGATTATGGTAGTATATGGTTCCCCGGTCGTTTCGATATAAAGATCGTCAAAAACGGACTTAAAACGGTCAAGTTATGGCGAATACGAATGAAGTTTGGAACATTTTTTGGCAAAATAATTTAAAGTAGTTGCTGATGGGAATAGAAAATGGGTTTTCGGACACTTTCAGGACATGTTTGAGCTTTTAAAACGTTGGCGAAACTATTTGTAAACACAATTTATATTAAGTAGGAACATTAGAAACGTCATGAACATATTTTTGTGAAGTCGGGATTCTAAAAACGGAAAACTTCTAAAAATGGTAACTTTTGGCATATATTAGAGAGATGAACGTAGAAGTTAAGTGTTTAGGTTTAGATAGTGTGTTTTTGAAACATGGACTTAGAAATATATTGGGGACGGTTTAACGTTCGAAATTCTTCTTCAAACTTTCCTTTATATGAAACTTTAATATTAGTAACTTTTTGGATTAACGGCGGGGGACTTAATGATAAATTTTATTAATTTCATTTGTCGTGTTTTTAATAAATAAAATAATATACAAATACACACGGATGTCTCTTCTCTTATAAGGTTTCGTTCTTGGTTTCGTATATTCTACTTTTTCCTAAGACGCGTCATCCCTTTAGGTCGCGGCTAGGATTGTGTATCGTTCTTCGTTTACGTGTTAATCATTCACTCATCTTGCTAAGGTGAGTTCATAGCCCCACATTTCTACTGATTTTACTTACGTTTTATGACTTTGGGGTGAGAACATTGCTTGCTTTTAAAAAATGGACACAAGTACTTTACGTGAGATTTTCCCTGATTTACGTGTTGCCTAAGTAGCGTACAGACCACTATTGCCCAAATTATCATGAACCGTTAATTTCTTGACCGACCTTTGGTTAAGTAAGCATGAGTGTTATAATTAGATCTATGGGAACTGATTATCCCCGTCCGGGTAAGTAGCACTTACTAGTTGCGGTGGTACCGAACATAAACTGACGTATAGAACATGTCGGATTGCGTTTTTAGGTTGATCTTGGTCAGTTTCCTGTAGGGCAAAGACTTTTCTTGGCATAATTAAATTGCTTCATACCTATGACGCCTCGGTTATGTTCATGTCTTAGTTATGTAAGTTAATTGCTTTTTATGTGAATTTGTATCTGTTATAATTGTCACATGCGTTTTGGAAATCTTGTGGTCCACCTTGCTACATTTAAACTAAACCTATGAATTCACCAACTTTTGTTGATGTTTTAAGCAATGTTTTTAGGTACTTAGCTTGGATCTATTCTCAAGATGCTATTTGGAGTCTATGTGCTTTGTGACTTCAATGATTTCAAGACTTATCTTATATTCATGCTTGTTGTCGTTTGTCAAAACTAATTTTGCTTCCGCTACAATTTATTTATGCTTCCGCAACTCTTTTAATTATATTTGAATGGTTTGTAAGACTATTTATTTTAAATCAATGCAACGAGTATGATTGTTTTCAAAACGTCTAATTAGTGATCGTTCCCTTGATCTTGTGTGATGAATATTATGACGTCACGTCCTCAGATTGGTTAAATATTGATAGGTTTTCAAGATCTATTACTTCTTCTTTCAAGATCTTATTTCTTAAGCTTATTCATCATCCTTGTAAGCTTATTTCTTGAATCCCTATTCTATTTCTTAAGTTCTTATGCATATACTTTGAATCCTATGTGTTTGTGTTGGTTTTTCAAAAAGAAATAAAATGAGGTTGTGAAACAATGAAGTTATTATAATACTTTTACATAAATATTTTGTTAGGGTTGAACGTGAGTAGATTAGTGTGTTGAAATATTAATGGGGATGAGATTAGGCTAGATGTAAGTGTGGTTTTGTTGTTGGTTTAGTTGTGAATGAAGATTGGGTTAGATTAAGCACTATTGAGAAGTTGTGGTTGGTTTTTGAAAGCGATTTATTTATGCATAGGGGCTGTCCGAAATTTAATGTAGCATAAACGAGTGTTTAAAAATGTTTTAAAGTGTTAAAAGTCTAAGATTATGGTAGTATATGGTTCCTCGATCGTTTTGATATAAAGATCGTTAAAACGGACTTAAAACGGTCAAGTTATGGCCGAATGAAGTTTGGAACATTTTTTGGCAAAACAATTTAATGTAGTTGCTGTTTGGAATAATGAAATGGGTTTTCGAACACTTTCGGACATGTTTGAGCTTTTAAAACAATATCGAAACATATAGTAACACTAGTATATTAAGTAGAAACATTATAAATATCGCAAACATATTGTCGGGTTTTTTTAAATGGAAAACTTCTAAAAATTCTAAATATGGTAACTTTTGGCATATATTAGCGACATGAACGTAGAAGTTAAGCGTTTAGGTTTAGATAGTGTGTTTTTGAAACATGGACTTAGAAAATATAGGGGACGGTATTAACGTCCGAAATTCTTAAATTTTCCTTAAATGGAAACTTTCTAAATATAGTAACTTTTGGATTAACGGCGGGACTTAATGATAAACTTTATAATTTCATTTAGTCGTGTTTTTATTAAATAAACTAAAACACAAACACACACGGATGTCTTTTTCTTTTATAAGCGTTTCGTTCTTGGTTTCATATATTCTACTTTTTCCTAAGATGCGTCATCCCTTTAGGTCGCGGCTAGGATTGTGTATCGTTCTTCGTTTACGTGTTAATCATTCACCCATCTTGCTAAGGTGAGTTCATAGCCTCACCTTTCTACTGATTTTATTTACGTTTTATGACTTTGGGGTGAGAACATTGCTTGCTTTTAAAAATGGACACAAGTACTTTACGTGAGATTTTACATATTTACGTGATGCTTAAGTAGCGTACGGACCAACTATTGCCCAAATGATCATGAACCGTTAATTTCTTGACCGACCTTTGGTTAAGTAAGCGTGAGTGTTATAAATAGATCTATAGGGACTGATTATCCCCGTCCGGTTAAGTAGCACTTACTAGTTGCGGTGGTACCAAACTAACAGGCGTATAACATGTCGGATTTCGTTTAGGTGATCTTGGTCAGATACCTGTTGGGCAAGCCTTTCTTGGCATAATTAAATGCTTCATACCTATTGAGCCTCGGTGTCATGAGCTTAGTGCAACGTAAATGCTTTTTATGTGAATTTGTATCTGTTATAATTGTCACATGCGTTTTGGAAATCTTGTGGTCCACCTTGCTACATTTAAACTAAACCTATGAATTCACCAACTTTTGTTGATGTTCTAAGCAATGTTTTTAGGTACTTAGCTTGGATCTATTCTCAAGATGCTATTTGGAGTCTATGTGCTTTGTGACTTTAATGATTTCAAGACTTATCTTATATTCATGCTTGTTGTCGTTTGTCAAAACTAATTTTGCTTCCGCTACAATTTATTTATGCTTCCGCAACTCTTTTAATTATATTTGAATGGTTAGTAAGACTATTTATTTTAAATCAATGCAACGAGTATGATTGTTTTCAAAACGTCTAATTAGTGGCCGTTCCCTTGATCTTGTGTGATGAATATTATGACGTCACGTCCTCAGACACGTATTCCTTACAGGCCGGGGGGTGTGACAGATTGGTATCCAGAGCCAAGGTTATAGAGAACCAGGTAGAAAATTAGGCCTGGTCTATAACCAATATGTGATCCTTACGTGCTTTTACATATGCCTTATACGTGCTTTTGCTATGGCGTATACTTAAGTATCATTTTGCCTTGAGCCTACTATTAATATGGGGTTCTCTCCTCTGCCCTGCGTTTATCTTCCATCAAATATGTGCTTTGCGTCCTCTATTTTGCCCTTGAACCTCTATTTTGCTATGAGCTTACGTTTATCTCACGTTTATCTTTTCTCTGCGTTTACGTTTGCCTTACGTATATTTTCTCATTTTTTTATAGAAGTTGTGTATATAAAATACTAAATTTTTTCTAAGACATTGTGAGTGACACAATGGTCTCTAAACTTTTCTAAGACATTGTGAATGACACAATGGTTCCCCGGTCGTTTCGATATAAAGATCGTCAAAAACGGACTATATACATACATACATACATATATACATACATACATATATACATACATACATATATACATACATACATACATATATACATACATACATACATACATACATACATACATACATATATACATACATACATACATATATACATACATACATACATACATACATACATACATACATACATACATACATATATATATATATATATATATATATATATATATATATATATATATATATATATGTATGTATGTATGTATAAACGAGATGGACGTAGAAGTTGGACGTTTAGGTTTGGATAGTGCGTTTATGAAAGTATGAACTTAACAAATATAGAGGACGGTATTAACGTCCGGAAATCTTAAACTTTTCTTAAATGGAAACTTTCTAAATATAGTAACTTTCGGATTAACGGGTGAACTTAATGATAAAATTTATAATTTCATTTAGTCATGTTTTATTAAATAATCTAAAACACAAACACACATGGATGTCTTTTTCTCTTATAAGCGTTTCGTACATGTTTCGTATAGTTTCGTTTTCCTAAGACGCGTCATTCCTTTAGGTCGCAGCTAGAATTGTATACCGTTCATCTCTTATTTGATTACCGCTCTCTCATCATTGATTAAGGTGAGTTCATAGCTGATGACATCAAATAACGTCTATTTTATAGCATCATTTATCCTATGTTATTAACCCATTTTGTATAGTTATTGCAAAGAATTGTTACTTAATCGTTTATATTTGAGAATTGCAGTAATTATGGAGTAATTGGTGAAAGTTAGCAAAAGGCGCGCATTCTGGAGCTTAAATGAAGATATTTTGAAGATTACTATTCTAAAGACCAATACGTCGTATCCATCAAAGAAGATACGGCGTATCCGTGCCTGCACTCACCAAAGACCACAGAAGGATAAAGATCAATACGCCGTATCCAGAGAGACTCAATACGCCGTATTCAAGATATAGTATTTAAATATTCTAGAAGATATCAAGCGTGGTCCCTACTCCAAGAAATCCCCAATACGCCGTATCCAACACTTGGATACGCCGTATCCAACCGACTTCCAGACCTTATAAATAGAAAACTCAAAAACGAGTTTTCAGTGTGCTAAATCATATTCTCGATACCTAAACCATAAAAGTCAATTTTCAGAGGAGAAAAAGAGCAGAAGAGGTCGAGCAACGTTATCAATTCCATAGAAGACATCGTGTAATTCCATATACTTTAGTAATCGTTCAGTTTTTGGTATCATTCGTTAACTCGGTTAGTTTACCTTGGCTAAATAATTGCTCTTGTATTTATTATAATGTTTGAAGGCTAATATCTTCGGGTATTAGCCATTATTATAAAGATCTGAATGTTTGGTATTTGTTTTTCTTGATTTCTTGATTTATCATTGTATGCTTGTTTATGTTTATCAATTTATACTTGTTTACGCACTTTTGTATACGACCTATCATTCAACTAGATCTAGTAAAGCAGACCAAGTAGATCTAGAGTCCGGGATAGCTCTCCATATAGTGATTTATACATCTAGAATTATAGTTATACAAATATTGTCCTTCTAAGTATGTGTCTAGGATACACTTCGGGCTTAACTAGTTAATTGGATATTGCCAATAGTTTATTGATCGTGTTGACTAGTAGGTGACCTAGATAATTCAACAAGTAACGTTCTGATTCCATTGGATAGTTAGACAAGTGGACTACTAGTGTATAAATTGCCATTAAGCGGTAAGTGGATAAAGTCTCTATGAGCTAGGGTTTAACAAGATCACCATTTGTTTAATCCCTAAGATAGGTTATAATCAGAAAATAAGGATGCTTTAATTGTGATAGAATTAATGTGTCTAGGTCTTCGGATGATGTAACGCCTAAGTCTTAAGAATGATATGCCACCTCGAGAGAAGAAATCATTGCACTTAATAAATAAACCAACTTTCTAATCAGATTAATAATGGTTAATACAATTTTCTTATATAAGGTTCGACCACTATTTCATCTTTTGTTAATTGGTTTGCGTGGGTAAAAGTGCCTTGAATTGATTGTAGTCACCAACCAAACTGTGCCATTCTCTCAGGCTGAAACCCCCCCTTTCTTGTTAGAATTAGGATTTAGACTGACATAGGTTTAGAATAGAATAGAATTAACATAGAATAGATAACCAAGATATTAATTAAATTGATAGATTTAACCCGCTTTAAGTGTTCGACACCCTAATTACCACGAAACTACTACCGATCGAGTACACTGCCCGTTAAAGTGTTGTTTTTGGTTTAGTCGGCAAAATATAAATTTAAAACTTGAATCAATAAAATATACACCACACGACGACATATCAAGTTTTTGGCGCCGTTGCCGGAGAGTGAAAATTAATCTTGATTTTTATTTGATATTTTGGTTTTTAACATTAGATTAGATCTAACCATTAGGATTAGTGTCATTTAGATTAGTGTATATTCTTGTATATTTTGTAAATCTTGTATATTTATGTTTAATTGTTTGCGTATTTAATTGTTTTTCTTAAATACACTGTTCTGGTCGACAGTTGAATACGACGTATCTACTTCCATCGGATACGGCGTATCCAAATTTCTGTCCAATACAAAGTATTTATTCAAACTGATCAATACGGCGTATTCACTTCTATTGAATACGGCGTATCGGTCGTCTAATAAAATTCTTTTCCATTCTCGAACTTATAGCCTAAATTTTTTTTATATGCCTTTCTCCGCTGGTTCTACTTATAATTTTCAGTAAGAATGACAAATGTTATCAAAGGAGAATTCGAGAAAATTAAGGATATTAAGGTCGAAGATGTTTCGCTCACTTATGATACACAACTTGAAGTTTTCAACAATGAAGTCAATCGATTAAACAGAATGAATGATGATTCGGAGCATGAAGCTGATGATGACATGGGGTATGATCCGTCTGATGTTGCATTTATTGAATGGTTGGGATCAAAAAATTTCAACTACAAGACAATGGATCATTATACTATGAAAGCATTATGGATTTACTGGATCAGAGGAGATGATGAAGTTGAGCTCACTGATGAGGAATCTGATGATGAAGATGAAATTGCTGAAGTCTTTAGGATCAACACTAAGATATTTGACTACGAGACACCTCTCTGTTTAGCATTTAATGAATTTAACTACATTCTCAAAGTAGATCCAGGCTTACTTACAAAGGATATTTTGGGGTTTAAGACCTATGAAGATTACAAAGACGACTGAATCTATGAATGGAACAAGGACGTACCATGGGTCGATGAGAAGCCATGGACTAACACTGGATGTTCGGAATGGCCAACATGTAGTTAGAAGGATGATGGATACTGTAATGGAGGAAATTTACTCGGAACTTTCATTATTGGAAACCAACTCCATTATCAGGATTACGAGTGGTACGAAGCTATGAAAGATAGTGAACTTAAAGATAAGGCTTTAAGAAATAAAGCTATTATGGAAGGACTTATCAATGAAGACGATGACGAGTCACGTTACAAACAAAAGAGACAATAGAACATGTATACAAACTACGATGATGCTTATGAGATAAATCATGGAAATAATGAGAAAGAAGAATTATGTGAAGTTTATGAGCTTCCGGCGTGCAATATAAGGAGATATATGATGATCAAATATTTTTTCAATAATGATGAAGAATATGTTACTATAAATGAAGACGAATACGATGATCTTACTGTTACAAGAAAAGAGGCATGCCAACTTTACCAATAAATATTTTGGATAATGGACGAAGGATGGATGGTAACTAGAGCAGAATAGAATGGAAGCTGAAGAAAATTCTAACTTAAAGACTTCGCTGTAAACAAAAGTGCTTCCCGAGAGACAACCCGGATTGTTATTTAATTTTGTTATTGAGTTTGTCTTCCCAGACACCAATATGGCGTATCCGCTCCACACCATACGGCGTATTGATTGTCTGGACGTTATTAGTCTTTATTTTTATTGCACTTTACAAAACATTATTGTCAGATTTTGAATACGGCGTATTCATAAAACTGATATGTCATATCCACCAGACTGACCCGTAATTAGTTTGTTTAGTTTAGTTTAAATTAACCGTAGGTACCAAGATAGGAATGCATTTGTTCTTCCTATATTTTATACAGGACCTCGTGAAAGAAATATCGACGAAGTTGGTGGAATGCATATTTTCTGGAATTCTATGTGTGTGTTGTTCGTGCTAGGATTCAGACGCTTTTTAAGCACACAATCTTGCTCGTAAACGCAACTTGGAGAATTTACCGAGCAAATATCAAGGGAGTTTCTCATTCTAATTCTTTTTAAATTCCCGTATTTAATGTTTTATATATACAACGAGGACGTTGTATAATTCAAGTGGGGGATGAAATTAGAATGTTTACTTGTCTTATTTTTCACACTAAAATGCTTAAATTATGCTCAAATTTAAATTTTTTTTCAAGCATACTTTTGTGAAATTACATATTACATAACCCGCACACAATAACCCTTGTTAGATATTATGAGGATTTATCCTTTCCGTTTCCAAATGTTTACCCAAATTCCACAAAATATGAGTGTTCCGGTGATGTTGTAGACTTTAGAACTTGGCTTGGTATATCACTCGAGACCACAATAATGAGTATTATAGATTTAATTTGAGTAACTTGTTTAAATTGGTAAATCTTTGGATTACACCCAAATGGCCTTTACATGTTGCTTATTAACTAACTACATCGGTTATTTAACCTCCCGTTTAAACCCTTTTACACTCTCATCATTAGAGTCATGATCCACTAGAAAAACCCGTAGAGCCAACCCTTTAGGAATTTACACTAACTATTTGTTTCGTTACACCCTTACACCTTAACCTACCCTATTAGATTAAGTTTAATTTATAGTTGCTAGTCGCTTAAAGCGTAAAGTTTGTATTTCCTGAGTGTTGTGTCATTTTCTATCTTTGGTGCGGTTGGAAATTTGGACATTGCAAATGGGAATGTATATTAGTAGTCAAAACTCATGTGATTTTACTACCGTCACAATTATTGGTGAATCCGAAGAACGAAGAACTATCAAAGAAATTATCTAGAATTATTATGATCGTGAAGATGATGAAACTACCCCGAGATTTGAAGTATAGTTAGCAAAAAAAAGTTTAAAGATAATCGTTTCGCAACTACCGAAGGAATTACATGAAGGATCGATTATTCGTTGATACGTCTAAAAAATCAACGATGTAGAGTATTGTACAAAGTGGAAGATATCGCCACTTCCCTTGTAGAGTATGTAAAGTTTTGGGATGATTGGGAAGTTGACCGTTACGGGAACGCCAACTTAGGTTGTTGTTTTTGATCTATGATCAAGACGTTGTAAATAGTTGTGTCTTTATCATGGTAACGGTCAGGAAAAAGTGTATAGCAACTTGTATCTTAAGTCTTAATCTATTTGTTTCTTGATTTTTATTTAACAATAATTTACTTCCCTCTCACCTAATGATTAGCCATTGGTTTTACATGAATGAGGACTTGTTCGAGCGTGCATGTCTATTCCATCGTTACGGCCATGTATGCATGTCTTAGTAGCCTCATTGGTTGACGACTTTTGGTGAAAGTTAGAAGGTTTCTACCCTATATCATTCTTCATCCTAACCGTTGGTTAAATTCGAATGGGGATGTGATCGAACACACATGTCTATTCCGTCATTATAGCCATGTATGTGTGCTTCAGCTGCCTTGTTGGAATGGTACTTTTGGTGAAAGATTGTAGATTGATCAACTGTATGCCTGTCCATACAAAAACTCATATTTACCTTTATAAACTTGTTACTCCTTGGCTTTAGTGTTGGAGATGTGTATCCTTTCCAAGCTTATAATAGAATACTCGTCACGACCAAGCAATTGAGCGAATTAGTTGTTGGGATTCTAGATTTGATGAGACAAAATAAATAAATGAATGAAACATAAGGACTAAATCTAGCATTATGGAATTCTATAAGCTGGTGGAGAGTTATGGAAGATTTAGTCAAAGATATCAAAAGATAAAGATTATGAAGATCTCCTTATGAAGATAGAAGATATCAGAAGATCAAGTTTAATATTTAAATGATTTATACTTATCTTCTTATGTAAGTCATGATCTCGCCCTATATAAAGAGATCACAGACATAGGTTTTACCATATAGCAGAGTCGACTGATGAGAGTCAAATAGTAAAAGGTGTGTGTGTGTACACCATAGTTAGATAGTTAGTTAGTGTAGCCCCAAGTTATAGTTGGGGTAAGAAGGAAACGTTTGAATATAAAACCTTGTTTAACAATAACAATGTTCTGTATTTAATTTCGTTATGCATATTGTTTTCATTGTTATTGTCAATCCTCGATATAAAGATATAACCAATCTGAGCTTAAAACTATCTTATCATTAGTTACATGTTACCACATAGATTAGTTAAGTGATTTGATTATTTTCATCTTTCTATTTCGTGAGGTGTTTGGTTGTGTACTTGTAATAGATCAAATAAATGCTTTAACGGAAAATATCCTTAGGGATACATTTTTATAAACTTCTAAAGGCTACTTGAGGACAAGTAGGATTCAAGTGGGGGATATTTGATGACATCAAATAACGTCTATTTTATAGCATTATTTATCCCATGTTATTAACCCAATTTGTATAGTTATTGTAAATAATTGTTAATTAATCATTTATATTTGAGAATTGCAGTAATTATGGAGTTATTGGTGAAAGTTAGCAAAAGGCGCGCATTCTGGAGCTTAAATGAAGATATTTTGAAGATTACTATTCGGAAGACCAATACGCCGTATCCATCAAAGAAGATACGGCGTATCCGTGCCTGCACTCACCAAAGACCTCAGAAGGATAAAGATCAATACGCCGTATCCAAAGAGACTCAAAATGTCGTATTCAAGATATAGTATTTAAATATTCTGAAAGATATCAAGTGTGGTCCCTACTCCAAGAAATCCCCAATACACCGTATCCAACACTTGAATATGTCGTATCCAACCGACTTCCAGACCTTATAAATAGAAAACTCAAAAACGAGTTTTCAGTGTGCTAAATCATATTCTCGATACCTAAACCATAAAAGTTGATTTTCAGAGGAGAAAAAGAGTAGAAGAGGTCGAGCAAAATTATCAATTCCATAGAAGACATCGTGTAATTCCATATAGTTTAGTAATCGTTCAGTTTTTGGTATCATTCGTTAATGCGGTTAGTTTACCTTGGTTAAATAATTGCTCTTGTATTTATTATGACGTTTAAAGGCTAATACCTTTAGGTATAATTATAAAGATTTGAATGTTTGGTATTTGTTTTTCTCGATTTCTTGATTTATCATTGTATGCTTGTTTATGTTTATCAATTTTTACTAGTTTACGCGCTTTTGTATGCGACCTAACATTCAACTGGATATAGTAAAGCGGGCCAAGTAGATCTAGAGTCTGGGATAACTCTCCATATAGTGATTTATACATCTAGAATTATAGTTACACAAATATTGTCCTTCTAAGTCTGTGTCTAGGATACGCTTCAGGCTTAACTAGTTAATTGGATATTGCCAATGGTTTATTGATCGTGTTGACTAGCAGTTGACTTAGATAATTCAACAAGTAACGTTCTGATTCCATTGGATAGTTGAACAAGTGGACTACTAGTGTAAAAATTGCCATTAAGCGGTAAGTGAGTAAAGTCTCTATGAGCTAGGGTATAACAAGATCACCATTGCTTTAATCCTTAAGATAGATTATAATCAGCAAATAAGGATGCTTTATGTGGATGCTTTAATTGTGACAGAATTAATGTGTCTAGGTCTTAGGATGATGTAACGGCCAAAAGTTCAATATAGACCCAACATTTGTCATAGACCCAATGAACCAATCATAGCCACTCATTTTCTCATTAAAAATAAAAAACTCACTTTCCACCTCTTTTTAAAAAATTAAATAGCTCACACACCGTTAATCGTTACGCAAAACAAAACATACCATCGCGACGAGAATTAAATTATCTTTTTATAGAGGGGCGACACTATGTACTTTCGACGAACTTTTTTTTATGATTTTATGAAGTAATATACGATTTTATAAAATCATATATGATTTATGAAATCATATATGATTTTATGAAATCATATATGATTCGTTGTACGAATCATATATGATTCGTTTATGAAAGCATATATGATTCGTAA